>JACEGR010003412.1:0-105626 GCA_014170235.1 Listronotus bonariensis
GACACATCCTGTAGACCAACTTAACCAAACAATGAAGCCATTCAATTAGTGTGTCGTCATTATTAATTTGCCATACTGGCTGAAAACGAAAGCTCGGTCACCGTTATAAATAGTTTTTCCTTAAATGTAGACCTATTAACTTAAAAATGCACTTCGGGAATATTAATAGTGTTTGCAATTTGAATAGTTGCATAATTTTACGTATTATTTTTTATAATAAATGAGTTGGAAAATTTGTTTTCCGCTTGTATTAACGTGATAAATGATATAATGATAAAGGGATCAGAATAAATAATTTGTTGTTTATATTGATATTGTAGGATTTTCAGTGCAGGACTCGGTTTACTGCTAGTTGGAAGAGTCTGCTTTTTTGAATTTTTTTAGTAATTCTTTTGGTGTCTACATTGCCCGTTAGTCACTGACATATGTAGATGAGGAGGGGAAGTAAAAGGAGTAGGATTCGTAACCTATACGCATAAACTTGGGAAAATATTGTGAAAGACAAAAATAGACAATTTTTTTTAATTAAAATCAATAACCATGTTGTCATTTCCGACTTTTTATAGTTTAAAAATGTTACTTTTCTGACTTTTAATTTCATCTCTTGGGAGGAAAGTCAACTTTTTTCCCGTGGGCCGAAACTAAAATAAAGTAAAAGAAATCCTATTCCCAGTGCCGTATTATCCATTAGGCTGACTAGGCTACAGCCTAGGGCGCTATGAAAAAGTAGGCGCTAGACAGCGGAGTAATAGGTGGTAGACAGGGGAGTTTTTAAATTTTTTTAGATCGGGTGGGGATTAGAACTTATTTCTCTGTTTCTCTGTGAATAAGGTGCTTTGAAATAAATGCTATTCAAATATTGTTTTCGTTGCAAAATAGGCGCTCCAGGAATTTTAGCCCAGGGCGCCTGATACCCTTAATACGGCCCTGCCTATTCCCTATAACACAAGTTGATTTTATAAACGTTTTACAAAAAATTTAAGTAGGTTTTGGGTAACGTACGATAAACGTTCTCAAACGTTCGTGAATGTCCTTTAAACGTTTTTTTTAAGTTTTGTGTCGGCAAAAACCAAGGTTAGTTTATATTTATAAGGTTGCGACATATCCTCAACTTTTAGGCGGTTCAAGGTCGGGGACGCAAGGAAGGCCACTACACGGAGAAAAGTTGGCAAGACTGGGTAAAATCAAAGCTGATGATCAATCCAGTGGCGTCTAGAATGAGCGCATTTCATTTTGCATTGTTTTGGAAGTGATATTTGTTGAAAGATGTAATTGCAAATGTTTTTTATTTATAGTAAAAGAATTTACAACTTAATAATAATTAAAAACTGTTGTGTAAACGGTTGTTCTACTAATACAATAGACTGTATATCTCCGGCACTAAACAACATGGTCGAAAAATGGGAGATGTGACGTCATAACACGTCAAAGCAATATGGCCGAATGTTGCGACCTTATATAGACCGACTTTGGGCAAAAACAACGTTTTTTGTAAGTTTACCAAACATTTTTTATAGTCCTTAAAACGTTCTAGGAACAGGTTTTTAAAGTTTTCTAGGGACGTTTTAAAAATGTTGTTAGTATGTTGTATTGCTGAATTTATACAGACAAATAACATAAAAATAATATAGAAATATCCAATTAGAATTCACAGATTGGACACAATTATTTGGAATTTCTAATTGGTTATCCTTATTTTATTTTTATGTTATTTGTCTTATAAATTCAGCTTATGTTTTATGTGAATGTTTTTGACATTTAAATAACAAACTACTTTTATTTCAGATTAGGCAGAAATAACCTTATTTATTAAATTATATTTAAAAAACACACATTATACACAACTTATATGTACTTATATACACTTATGACAAAAAAATAAGAATGCATATCAAATTTTAAAATTACTTGTGTTCATATTAACACAGAGTACAGAAATAACAAACACTAGATCATAATTGTCAGTTAGTTGGGTTAATTAGTTTTATTAAAACAAGACGAAACAACAGCACATCACAAAATACTAAAGGAAAATAGCACATCAAGGATACTTATCGTATAAAATTCACTAAGATGCAATTTTACAACCGGAAATGTCATTCACAATGACAGAAGATTTGAGGGTGCGTTCCTAGCTAAAGGATTTCCTGGGTACGTTCCTAACGATAATACTCCTCGAATATATTTTTCCAAGTAACAAACAGACGTTTTTTTATTCATTTCATTTCATTATTCATTTCAGTTCAGAATACGGTCAATAAAAACGTTTCATGTAGGTTCTAAAAAACCTTTGTAATACGGTTATATAAAACTTTTGTAAACGCTATTTTTTATTCTTGACCTAAAGTGTAGCTAAACGTACGTTTTCTAAACATTGTGTGTTATTGGGGATATAGCAACCTTCGCAAAAATAACAAACTTAGTAAAACACTTTTTATTTAATTCTTAATTATTTTTAGTTGATTGATTGATTCTTAAAATACATTTTCAAGTTTCTTATTAACCTAATAAAATTTGTCGAATAATTTTATAATTCTGTGTACATGTATGTAGTTTGGAGTATCTACTTTTAAATACACATCATGAGCCATTAAAATTTCAAAGTTGCTTTTTGGACAAAATAATGGATTTCTATCCCATAGTGCTACCTACGGCACTAAAGTGAGACTGTATAGATATAATGGAAATTATACCCAGACTTAAATGGTCATATTTCCAAAACTATTAAAGATAGATATATAAAATGTGATATTTCTGTAAAGCTTTTAAAGAGACCTTTTTAATGGTAACATAAAATACAGGGTGTCCCATTTAAAAAAAGTTTACGTCTTCATTTTTTTGAGTTTTTGATGTTTATTTGTTTTTTTTATGCTTAAAAGATAACAGATAAAAAATTGTAAAACTTTTATACAGGACATTTTCATCTATCCTTCTTGGTTAAAGTATGTTGCAAAATTTAAATAAAGAACCTATACACTTTGGAACCAGGCCCTTCATATTTTAAGCGCAAACTGATCTGACTATTATTCTAGAGTCTATGGAAAATATTTATATTCTTGGATGAAAGATATTACTATGGCAAACGTGAATTAATTGCTAACAGAACTCTCAGTCCAACGCTGGATATCACTACCAATAAATAATTGACTATTTCTGATACATCTGTCATCAAACATTAAAGTAATTCAATAAAATTTAATAAATACGAAATGGCGAACCCTAAAATTGTATCCACAATATCGACGAAAATAGATCGTTTCAGTTATTTTGGGATATGAACATAACGTTTATTTTTTAAACAATGATATATTTATGAGGCGGTGTTTCTGTTTGATGGGATTAAGGTGGCATGTAATAATAAATTTTTAAAATAGTAACTGACCCTACAAAATATTTTTGCATGTTTGCCTACAGAGTGTACCTATCGGGTAATAATTTTTACATTACCGTCTACTGGGTGTAATTTAATTGATGGCTAAAAATACAGCCTCCGTACTCTGTAACTGGACAGGAAAGAAATTTTTTTCTATTTAATGTAAATCATGGCAATTTCAGGAAATTTCTTTTCTGTCGAGTTACAAAGTACGGACGCCAGGATATGATTTCTTAGCCCATTTTAGAAAGAAAAGTTCATATTAACATATGTCCTAAACCTCTTAACTTTTAAGCTACAGTGTGTTAAAGTTTAAGGAAAAAATAGTATTTTTATCCTAACTTTAAAACTGTTCGAAATATATTCATGAAATTTGGCACGCACCTACTCAATAGGAGGAGGCATTTTTTAATGTGAATTTTTTAAAATTATTTGTACCAGTGGCATCCGTACGGGATATATACTAAAGATTTAAAAAAACAAAAAATATGGTACGCCATTGCTTTTTCCAATAATAAAAATATTTTTTTAATTAATTCTTATTTATTTTGTAATATATTTGACCTCATGATCTTTTTTGTCCGATGCACATATTTCGCGTAAAAAGTAAACACCGTTTTTGATGCATGTTTGGCATAGCAAAATTATTTGAAACTAGTAGGCTAGTGCCCTATTTTTAGTTTTTTTATGCGAAAACGGTCCATCTGAAAAAAGGCACGTAATCAAATGTGTTGCAAAATAAATGAGCATTTTAAAAATAATTTTTATTTTTGGAAAAAGCAAAGGCGTACCATATTTCTTTTTTGAAAAAATTCAGTATTCATCCCATACGGACGCCACTGGTAAAAATATTTCAAAATTTTCTACATAAAGTCCGTTTTACAGTCGGCAAGTTCTTTCTGCAACTTGCAAGAAACTTGTGGTAGGCATGCGCAGTACGCAAACAGCTGATTTTTGGCAGCGTATTCTGCAACTTTATTGCGACTTGCAACTTTACCAGTTGGACCGATTTTTCTTGCAGTTGCAACTGCAAGTCTGGAAAAAATATGGTTATTTTAGTGGTACCAACCCCACCCAAAGTTACTAGTTGAGTAACCACCACCTTTTGTTTTTTTTTCTTAAATTTTCATCCCCCAGGAGAGTAGCGGCAGCAATAATGAGGCAAATTGTAACCGCGGTGGCTCTTTTTCGTTCGATTTTTTCATTTTTAACAGCTATTCTACATACCGGTCAATAGTTAGGTTAGGTTCTAACTTTATTTTCACATTTTTGCACTGGTACCTTGCCCTATTTTTGCAATACTAAAAAGCGAATTGCCGACTGTAAGACTTGCAGCAAGTTTATTGTTGAACGAAAGTTGCTGCAACAAAATTGCAGAAAGAACTTGTCGACTGTAAAACGGACTTTAAAAATCCTATTGGTGCTTAGTAGGTGCGTGCCAAATTTCATTAAAATATCTCGAACAGTTTTATAGTTATGATAAGAATATACGATTTTTTTCTTAAAACTTTTTCACCCTGTAGCTAAAAAGTTAAGAGGTTTAGGACATATGTTAATATGAACTTTTTTCCTATAATGGTCTAAGGAATCCATATATATCCTGTATTTTTAGCCATCAGTTAAATTACATCCTGTATATCAAGTCTATATTGCAAGGTTTTCCCTTATTATTAATGGAACAACATACAGTGTGGCCCAACTGTCCCTTGTTCACGGAGGTATGACAAAGTTTTTATAAAAGTTGTAAGGTTTTCCAGTGGCGTAGCTGAAGGTTTTGGGGCCCGGGCGAAAACTAAAGTTGGGGCCCATAGTTTACGTAAATTAATGAGGAAAAATTTTGAGAAAAAAGAGTCCTCACCTCCAAAACGGGGTCCTTCTGCCACTAACACATAATATTGTGACGTAAGATTTTTGAATACACTGGACCACATTACGTCACTGGGACAAATTTATCATATATGGAACCATCTTCTGATGGGACCATCTAAGACCGGAGGACTATGGAAATGTTCTTAGCATTACACGATTTACTACAGGAACTATTTAACTAACTTAATTTAGTACGAGCATCCCAGAAACTAGAGCGAGTCCGTACGGACCTAACTAGAACTTTGACTTTTTACTTGACTTTACTTCTACTACCTCTACTACTTCAACTACCCTCTATCTCATTTTCAAAATTGTGTTCTGTTTAAATATTAAATTTGCCAGTATTTGTTTTGCAGTTCTACGAGGTTGACCTTGTATATTGTTTTATTATTATTATAAGTGTAACCTAGAAAATTGTTTAATTTTTAGTTTTAAAACCTTGACACTTATTTTTATTAAAAAAATCCCAATGTTAAAGTAACCTAATTTAAATGTATACTTTTTTAAAAATTCCCAAAAGGTTTTTTCTTTGCTTTTTACCAACAACCAAAAAATAATTAAGGAGGTCCTCACCCCTTCTTTTATCCCCTTTTTACTGTTAAACATTAAAAATTTACCGAAGAACCCCTCTTTGGGGGCCCTTTAACCCAGGGGCCTAGGGCGGACCGCTACCTCCTCGCTACGCTAGTAATGGGGTTTTTAAACTTGCATGTCTTAAAAATATTTATAATTTACTATTACTTTTGTAAAAAATAATGAATATTCAAGAATTACTTAAAAACAGAAACACATTGATTAATAATAATATAAGATAAGAGCGACAGAATATATCCCTAAAAGAAAATTCACTTTAACTCAGACAGGGTATTACTTCTGGCTTGGCCAAATATCTCAATATTTGAAATGTTAAATCTCAATGTTTGTTTTAATTAAACACCCTGTATATTGGTCCATTTTTATCTTAGGAATAAAAATACGGTAAGGTTCCTGTACCAAAAAAAGCACAGGCTTGGGGATCTTTGAATTGAATTGAATATAACTCTGAATGATATAAGTATTTCCTAGATAACCCACATTTAGATCCACATCAGTGGCTCTAGAAGCATTATGGAATTTTTAGGATCTCGCGTAGTAGATAAATTCTACTAAAGTCTACGCATATGCGCGTACTTAAAAGCTATGGCAGAATACAATACGGGCTCACGGTGCTCTCAGTCTTTAGCTAAGGACCGTGCTCTTCGCACTCCGAACGGGAAACCCACCCAAGGCGTTGATACATTTTTTAAGACCCGCGCGTTTAGGTCGGGTGGGGATTTTGGTGACTAATTTCTGTGTGAATAAGGTGCTTTGGAATGAAATAGGCGCGAAAAGGAGGGAATACCTTTTTTGGTAATTAAATTTTACTTCCTGTCTGGCACTCAACATAGGCGCTAGGGGAAAAAGGACTTTTTTGCTCTTCAACATTTTTTTGTTAAAAATAGACCCTTCGGGAATTCTAGCCTAGGGCGCCTCAAACAGGTAATACGGCCCTGATTAAACTTGGCTCACCTTTTTCACATTTATGTTTTTGGTGGGATACTATTTTTTCTTAAAAATATATCTTTTTTTTTCAGGCCAAAAATCACTGTAACAGGAGATAAAAATGCTAGACTGATATGTATAACAGATGATAATTCGATAATTGATCCTCCACAAGAAGAGGAAAATGTCGACAAGTTGTGCCAAACAGAAAAAATAGCACCTGCCAAAATTATTATAAGAACATCTTCAGAAACGCAGACGGATATAAAGTCAAAGACCAAGGTGTGTTAAAAATATTAATTACTGGAGGTATAAAAATGTATTTAAATGATCCATAGACTATGCAACTTATTGAACGACAGGTTGTACAGACAGTACTACAGACAATCGGTGCAAGTTGCATAGACTTATGGCCAGACATCCAATCTAAATATCAATATGTCGTAAAGATTTGCAGTACCACTGTATTTAGTGCTTATGCCAGTAATGAAATGAACTTCATGATAATACCACTTTTAAAACCTATTTTGAAATTTTGGAGGGTTCCTTTTGACGAGTCTACCATGAATTTTCATACCGCCATATATGAAAGCGGCGTTTTAACCCAGCCTGTCAATTTTGACATGTTTTGGATGTCGGACTGGGCGAACGCGTCATTTTCTCTGTCGGACAAGTTTACCACAATGTTTTAAACGCAATTTTCAAACATTGTCCAAAAAAATGGTAAAGGTCAAGGTTAGTTTATATTTATAAGGTTGCGACACATCCTCAACTTTTTGGCGGTTTGAGGTCGGAGACGCAAGGAAGGCCACTCCACGGAGAAAAGTTGGCAAGACTGGGTAAAATCAAAGCTGATGATCAATCCAGTGGCGTCTAGAATTTGCGCATATCATTCTGCTTTGGTCTGGAAGTGATATTTGTTGAAAGATGTAATTCCAAATGTTTTTTATTTAAAGTAAACGTATTTACAACTTAATAATAATTAAAAACTGTTGGGTAAACGGTTGTTCTACTAATACAATAAACTCTATATCTCCGGCACTGAACAACATGACCGAAAAATGAGAGGTGTGACGTCATAACACGTCCACCACCCTATATAGACCGACTTTGGGTAAAGGTAACAGTCACAAAACCATCAGGATTAAAACTGACATGTTTTGAGTATTGGACTGGAAAGCATGTAAAACATTTTTGTAAACTTGTCCCAAAAATAAGAGACGCGTTCGCCAATCCCTCACCCGAAACATGTTAATATTGACAGACTGGGTTAAAGCACCGCTTCCATATATGGCGGTATGAATATTCGTGGTGGACACGTGAAAAGAGACCGCCCCCCTAAATAGGTTTCAAAAGGGTTATTATTATAAAGTCCATTTTCACTCTTTGTTTGACCTCCGAACAGTGCGGACGTGCGTAGAGGACTACAAAGTTCTTCCCGGAGTGGCGGCTAGAGGTGTCGTATGAACGTTTTTTACCTTCGGGGATCAAGAAAAGATTCACGCTAAATTGACGGCATCTTTCTTCTGGATCTAAGCGCTGTGAGCGAAGATTCCTATAAGCTGATGGTATCCTGTTTGGTGATGAACACGAGGTATTTCTCAAATGGCGGGAAATAGATGGGCATGCCATGGGAACTGTCAGAAGTGAAAGTGAAGGTTATACGTAACACCAGTAGCAGATCTTGGTTTGACAGTCGACAATTTATGCATTGCATCGAAGAAAGTACAATAAGTATTAACAATTAAAAAGTGAAAAGCTCGGGAGCCACCAGGGGCACAGGCCCGACCTACTGGAGACTCCTACCCAGAATACAACCCCTCTCGACACAGAGGGACGTACTGGCAATTGGACCCTCGGGGACCTAAGCCACAAACAAAGCAACAACAACAACAAGTCCATTTTATTGCTGGTCCAGACACTACATTTATTACCTTTTCACTTGAATAACAAGAGTAAGTGTACATTTACAACCAATTTGGACATTTCATATTGACATTTAAACAATTGGGTAAACTTCACTTGTCAAATCCAAATTTGATAAGTGAAGTTTAACTAATGGTTTAAATGTCAATTTAAAATTTCAGAATTGGTTGTAAATGTAGCATAATTGGCACCTGCCAAGTTAGTTGCCTAAAACTGATTATTAATTTAATAAAATATTGCCGAAAAAACATCCGCTACTCACTCGGGCCATTAATGATCTGAACCTTTAAAAGCGCTTGCTAGAACTCTTGCTTTTAAAGACCTATTAAATAAGTATTATTTATAGGGCCTAACAAAAAAGAAATCAAAAAGGCAGAAACTCAGCTATTATAAAAATAAGTAGAGTAAAGAAATGTGGGAGAAATTTAAAACCTTTGGATAAAAAGCAAGCAGTGGATGCAATCCAATATAAACTCGATTTCTATAGACATTGCAAAAATAATCCAATGTATAAAAGATCTACTTCCTGTCAACCTTGGATGTTAATGTGCAAGTAAGTGTACAAATTATTAATTTAATTTAATCTGAAAGCCCAGAAAAACGCAAATATTTCTTCCACAACACTTTAAATTATGTATTGGATTAGGACGGACAAGAAATTGTGTTTAATTTAATGAGTTAAAAACACAATCATGTTCGCCGTTACGAAAAAAGTCTACCAATACTTATATTTTATTTAGAAGCGGCCACTTGATTTTATAAAGCATTAAGTATTATTATAATACCTATTTTTCAGGATATCAGAGGAACTACTTAACCAATGTTTTTTAGCTGTAGCAAGAGAAATAGAAGTTAATGATATAGTGGAAAGAGTATACGAGTCTGAGTTGCAATTATAGGGTATTTTATAGATTTTAATAAAACAAAATTATTTTTCTATGTGTTGTTTTATTTATTTCAGTGTCTTAAGGAAAAAATACAGTCATAAGGTAAGCCTAATAAATACAAAGTAAAGATTATTCATAAAAAAGTAAATACCTATGTACTAATACATAAAAGATTCATCCATCACACATACACAGTTCAATCAAATTTGTTAAAATTATAATGCACAATACTGGGATATAAAGTCCTCTCATTCTTCATTTTAACTTCCATAAGGACTATTTAATAAAGTGCAGAGAGAATTTCATAAGCCCTAATCTAGACAGCTGCAACTAAACCTAATTTGTTACATCCATATTACCTAATAAAAGTAATAATTATGAGATTAAACACTTAATACAAAGGTACCCAAACATCAGCAGGATAATTAATTTTTAAAATATCATGACAAGCAGCAAAAGCAGCCAATTTTTTTGCGGTTTTCTTGCTGCTACCTGAAAAAATAAATAAAAAAATTAGACAATGTTTAGTTAATTAAAAAAGTGTTTTTTATCATCACTGTGTTGTGTAGTTGCTTTATACCAGGTTGAATTCAAGTAAAGTGCCCCTATTGGATACTTTTTAATTTCTTGTTCTTAGCCAAGATACAATCAAAAAATTGGTAATTTCTTTAAATGTTTTCCGCCATTTTGGATCTAAATACTCATTTTTATCAGCTGAATGACCATGTTGTCACATCGGGTTGCTTAAGCTGAATCGCGGATAAATAAATTTAAAAATCAAACTATATTAAGGGGGTTATCCCACGTAGTGGTCTTAAGAAAACTGTTTTTTTTTTTATAAATTGGTTTCTTAACATGTCTAGAATACGGTAGTAAATTTATTTTTAAAAATTCGAAGTTGTTTGAAAGACAGAAAAGTTAGAAATTGTTCAGAGCACAGACTTGGCAGTCGGAGTCCACCCTATTGTGTACAGTCGGCTTGATACCCTGGCCCCCTTTATAAAAATTTACGTTTATAAGAGTTTCTACAGGCTTAAAAGGAATTCATTAAAATTATCCCTGATAACTCCAAAACTACTGCACCGATCCTTTTGAAATTTTAAACAATATTTCTGTACATCATTTACGAGGTAACGCTGTCGAGTTTTTTTAAGCGCATTGGTTTAAGGGAGGGTAAGGTATTCAATTCACAACTTACGTTTTCAAAGTCGGTGCCCCTGATAACTCCAAAACTACTGCACCGATCCTTTTGAAATTTTAAACACTATTTCTGTACATCATTTACGAGGTAACGCTGTCGAGTTTTTTTTTTCATAATTTTGATTTTGCAATAACAAATTAGCCATTTTTTCCCACAAAACTGTGTTTTTCACTTCAAAGTGTTCGAAAAAATGAAAAAATTTGGGAAAAAAACTCGACAGCGTTACCTGGGGAAAACTATTATCTAACGAATGAACTTTGATTTTTTGATTTCGGATGATCCAGCACCAAGTTATGAGGGGCACCGCAATTCAACTTTTTTCAAGACACGTCCGAACAATTGCTGCCATTGCCGTATTTTTTAATATTTTTTGGTAAAAATTTGATGAAACATTCTTCGAATGTCATACTTTAATGTACCATTGGTTGAGTAAATAAATTTTAACTGCGTCGTCAGAAAAAAAAATCACGAAAACATGGCTTTTTTGTATGATTTGACCTTAGCCCCCCTTAACCGAATGAAATTGTAGGTTACACTCAACATATGTAAACACATGGAATAAACTGTTATATATAAAATAAATATTTTAAAAAATCCCTAAATTTCATTTTTTTAATAGAAAAAAAAGAAACACGCAAAATTCGCTAATTCATTTGGTCGTAGTTCATTCCGTGCATTTAGGTTTACAGTATAAAATGCCGCTAATTTTGTTTAGTTCAGATAAGCCAATTAGCCGGAATCGTGGAGGAAGTAGGAGCCCATTTTTTAGAGGCGGGGTCGTTCAGAACTCTGTAACTGGTTTTACAGAATATTTTTTGCTTAAAATTTATATTTATACTATTCAAATTTATGTTATTACATGATAAATAAAGCTTTATCTATTTACTGGTAGTAGAAAAAAATTCTAAAAACAGGACATCACATGGGGTAACCCCCTAATCTAAACCTAAATAAAAGCTACTTACCAGTTCCAGTGAATTTTTTCCCATCAACTGTAACACAGAATGTGAACACAACATTTGGGGGAACGCCAGTTTTTCCAACTTCATCCCACTGTGCCCCAGGAAGCATCTGGTTCATCAACATTAAGGGGTTGATAGTTTCTGGGTTGTCTGGCATTTTTTTAGCTGGTTTAAGTTCCGCACGAGTACCTGGGAGTTGATTTCCTGCTGGTTTGGGAGTAGCTCCCATAAGTTCTTGAGCCTGTACAGAAGGTAATAATTTTATGTCATTTATGCAACCAAAATTGTGTACTTTCTGTATATTTTATTTTTTATGTTTTCAGTAATTCTTGGCCATCATAAGGAATAATCCCTCTGGTGGAAACCGCGAAAGAATTGAGTTATTCATCATGTAACTACTTATAAACACTGAATTAAAAAAATAAAAATATATGGCAGTATGAAAATGATTGTTGTTGACACAAAATATGTAATATATTTATACAAGTTTTTGAAAATAAAGGAAACATACAAAATGACTACATATATCTTTTTATGAGGAAAGCCACATATTTTTTTGTAGTCCTTATCAGATAAGCTTGTATATAAAATAAAAATTAAAATAATTAAAACCAAAATAGAATTAAAAAAAAAACACTCTATACTTACACTTACCCTGTTGACCATAGATGTATCCTCGCCCCAAGTGGAGAATAACTTGTACATAGCGAATGACGCAATATGCGACCACGGCATCACCTGGGTACCATCTTCATCTGAAATTTCCATCTTTTCATCACCATCTGCATCATCGTCTTTTTTAAGGTTAAGCTGTTTGTTTTTAATAAGGTATTTAAGAGCAGTTTCAGCTGCAGAATTTTTAGCGCCATTCTTAGTGCGTCCTGGAAAAAAGTAATATACAATTCAAGGTGTCAAATGGTCTAAAGCGGATGTGACCAGTCTTAAAAATTGACATAAATAAATAAATAAATAAATAAATAACGACTTTATTAAGGCAAAAAAAAATAAATAAATAAATAAACTTGAAAAATTATGTAACAACAAATTAGGATATTTCTAAAACCCATCCTCTACTGAGTAAAGGCGAAGTCTAGCACAGCTATTCATACTCAACCCCTAAACAGCAGAGGAAAGGAAAATAATAAATGGTACTATAAAAGATGGCAGATCGATTTGTATGACCAAATATGAATAACATATTTAAAAAAAAAAAACAATACCTTAAAAAATTTAGCACACCAACAGCTCCCCACAGCACGCGGCACAACACCCTTTCTTTCCCTCAATTATTGCTTGCTTAGTAAAAAATCTTTCAATTTATATTTAAATTTGTTAATATTAAATAATTTAAAATACTGAGGCAATGAGTTATATAAAGATATTGACTGAAATGTGAAACTTCTTAAAAACATGGCAGTTTTGTGTTTAGGTATCACAAACTTATCATTAAATCTAGTTCTTCGAGAATGAATATTGGAATGCCTAATAAGTTTTTGTTTAAGGCATGGCGGAGCCGCAGCATTAGTTATAATTTTGTGCGTTATGGTACCCAGATGTTGTAATCTTCTAGATTCCATAGTTAAACATTTATCTTCTTTTATTTTATATGTTATAGGTTGAAATTTTCTTATACCGTATATAAGTCGAAAGCATGATTTTTGTACTTTTTGAATTCTATTTTTGTCAATTTGAGTTAGGCAAGGTCCATAAATAAAATCACAATAGTTAAAGTGTGACAACACTAGAGATTCACATAACATCTTTTTAGTTTTTTGGTCCAAAATATGCCGGTTGTAATAAATTAGTCTTAGATTAGAATAAGCTTTTTTAAATAAGAGTTTAAGATGTTCTGTAAATCGCAGATCTGAGTCCAAAATTAATCCCAAATTTTTCGCTTTATCTGTGAATTCTAATGACTTATTATCCAAGGTAATGTTTAAATTTTTCTTTAAAAATTCTCTATTATTTTGTTGCCAAAACACATAAGTACTGATTTTTCAGGATTTAAAACTAAATTATGTTCAAATGATAGTTCTCTTATAGTGTTAAGATCTTTATTAATGTTTACACTGGCTTCTTCATACATATTCTTTGGAAAGTGATAGTAGATTTGAGTATCATCTGCGTATGCTTGAACTTTACAGAAATTTAAAGATTTTAATATGTCGGTTGTGTAAATAATAAAAAATAGCGGACCAAGAATAGAACCTTGTGGTACACCGGACAAAATGTCGGCACTAGAAGATAACGAATTTACATGTTTCAGGATTTTTTTCAAGTGCACAAATAACGGAATTATGAGGTGGTTCGTTTTAATTGTATTTATTGCACTGTATATTTAGAATTACTATTTAAAAAAGTTAGAAATATATGTAAGCTCCACTACTATGGCCTAATTTATGAAATGAAACTACGCCGACTCTCGGGAGCACAGTATAAGCAGGGTTGTCTGTCAGCTCACCAAAACGGTTAAGCCAGCAGGCCTAGCTAAACTTTTATCTTCCACAGGCGTAACGCTAAGCATAATAATGATGTATTTTGCCCTGCTGACTCCATGTGGATTCTATTTTGTATTGTCTTTTTTATTTTAATAAAATTTTACATTTTCTAATCACATATTTTTCAGTCTTCTTTAGTCCCAATTATTTTTTAATTGTTTTTTTTTATCAATCCATACCTTTTTCTTTTTTGATGGCAATAATAAACTTTAAAATATTATCATTATTCCCAATAAAATATTTGTTGGCTAGATTTATTGTTAGAAAATCTGGTTGAGGACATACCAAAACTTGCATATGCTTGAAAATTTTTGGCAGCGTGCCTAGCTTACCTGTCAGAATGAATGTTATGTTGGACTGATGAGGATTGTTTATATTTTTACATTTACATAATGTATGTAAAGCCTTGGTTTTAAATAAACTTGTCGAAATTGACTTGTTTTAGAGCAATTTAAGGTTTGAGAGAGAATCTTTATATTAAGAACATTCAACTTACCAGTTCCTGCAAATTCTTGGTGCTCAAATGTAACAGTAGCTTTAAACTGATTAGCATCAACTTTGACAGGTAATTCCTCAACATTGTATTGGCAACCTTTAATCAGTTCATTTAAGATCATTACAGCATTTTTGGGTTGCAGGATTTTGCTTAGTCTCATGTTGCGCCTGCGGACCTTTTCAGCTTTGGAGATTCTTCCTGAAAAGAGAAACAGAATAATTATTATGTTCCATCCCTTAATATAGTGGTAATATTATATTAAGTTTTTTTCAGTACAATAACTTCACATTGCATGTTATGTAGAGCTATTTCTTTAGAAATCACTCAATACCATGTTAACAAGCTCGAATTTGCGCAGTGATTTGTCATCACTACATTCTTTAAACTTAATTTTATAAGGCTATTTTTTATTTAAAAATACATATACTTTCTATATTTACCTCTATTTTTAAACCAAAACTTCTTTTTGGTTCCATCAGCATTAGTTTCCATGTTTTCGCCGTTTTCTGGAGCCGGTGGGTTGGCACCAGGCAAAACGGGTGCAGGTTGAGAAGGTGCAGGCTTAGCTGGTGTACCAGCCTGTGACTGCTGCTGGGCAGGTCTTGGTTCCTGTTTAACTTGTCCCTGTTGATAGCGGGCCTAAGTTTAGAGTGAGTTCATATTATACAAAAAATAAAAATAAAACTAAATAATATTAATAAAAAAAGTAATGGAAAAACCTAAACACAAACAAATTTACCAACATGTTTAAAAATAGCACCCATGTAACCTACTACGTTTTTATTAATATATATACAGGGTGTTATGGAAATACTTTAATATATTGAAATGGGTGACTCCTGGGACAGTGTAGAGACACACTGAGTACTTTTTTTGTTTAATTCAAACTTTTTTACAATTTGTAAAAATACCTTCTTTTCACCTATCTGCTACGTCCCTGGTTTACGTAAATACTATAAACACAGACAGTAGACCTATTTGTTTGCGATGTTGCCAAACGTCCTATTTTATACCCAATAAACGATATAGGTAAATACATAATAGAATAAAAAGGTAAAATGTTATTATATTCTATTTTTTTATAAATTTACTTTAAAAAATTATTAAAAGCCTTATATCAAAATAAATTGTAACAAAAAATATTTAAATAAAGGTCGATTTACCTTCAATACGGAATATGTTCTAAATTTTGATTCCAAACATGCATTTATTTTCCGCTGCATACTGTTTCTCTCACACGCGCAAAAATGTTTTCATTGTTCCTTATTTGCTGAGCCGCTAGTTCCACACGATTTCGCAACTGTTCTAAACTGTTAATGGGTTCACTATAAACAAACTCTTTCATAGTTCCCCGGCTTGCCGAGCATTTTGCCTAGCATCCCCATAACACAAAACCATGTCAGTCAACTCGATTCCGAATTTCGTTGCATTTTACGTAAATTAAAACAAAATGCAAAACTTAATAAACGCACAATTTGGTAAATTCTTCGCAATATTATTTAAAACGCAAACCAGGGCAAGCCAATTTCGTCTTTCTGTAACCTTGCATAGCATAAGGAAGCCTTCTTATTGGTCAGTTAAGTCATGCCGGCTTCCTTGACAACAACAACGCGAATTTGCGATGTTCAGCTGTACAATTGTACTACATCTAGTACATTTAGTATATTTAGTTTTTTTTTTATGTTTATGGCAGTCCATGTTAGTAGCACAAAAGCTAAGTACTAAGTACCGTGGGTGCCAGATTTTTAGATGTTAAACCCATTTAACGACTGAATAATGTTATCCAGAGGGCACCACCATTTTATCGTAGATTTCAAAGCACACAATAGAGGACAATAATATACCGGCATAAAGAGAAAAGTTAACCAATTTTTATTATCTACTTATGAGCGGCGTAGGCGTTACATTAAATAATAACCTTAAATAACATTTAGAGCTACAACAGCTTTTAGAGAGGCTAAGGATTTTTCTTGGCTGGAAAGTACTTTTATTTTCACGAGTACACTCTTTACACTTTCACCATAAACTTCCTTCTCTTCCGTACCAATGAGATGTACAGTAATATAGCAACACAAAGTAATTGTTTCATGCATTTTGTAACCGTACATCTGAAGAAGCTAAAATGTCCACTTCGGCTCCTTTATCCCTAAGGTATGTTAAATATGCCGTCTACTTTTATATCCCGCGGTAATAAGTTCCTAGACATCAAGCTTTTATACGAATTATCAAAGAAAAAAACAAACCCTGCATTTGTAGTAAAATTTTGATTAAAAAAACCTAATTAAATTGAAAGCACCTAGTTTAACCAAAAAGAATTCGCTGTAAGTATCATTTTATCGCCCATAACCAGAACAACATGAGACAAAGAAAACGGTTTAAAAGATTGAACTTACAAGTTTCAGTAAATTGATAAACCCAGTTACGTGCAAACCACCAAAAATGTTAGAATAAATTGCAATAAATTTCTTGCAAAAAACATCTAACCTGTAAAAACACCTGTGTTTGTGGCGCTGATCACGGATCTGAAAAATTTTTAGTCGGATACATTTGTTTCCGAGATATCCATCATTAAAGTTGGCATTTGAACTAACCTCATTTTCACTTTATTCCCCCTTCTTTTGGCATACAATTCTTGATTTTAAGTTAAAGTGGTACACAATATTTGATTTTCACCTTTTAAAACCTCATTCTTCTACGTATTTTACACTTTTTTGAATTAAATTGCATGAGCTTCGCTTTCAATCGTTTTTAATCGTAGCAGAATATGGTGGAGACGGTGGAGCAGTGAATGCACGGTTGCAACGTTTTTAAAGGGACCCTTCCCAATTTATTTGATAAAAGGTGTAAAAAACATAGAAACACGGGGTTTTAAAAGGTGAAAATCAAATGTTGTGGGCCACTTTAGCTTTAAATCAAGAATTGTGTGCAAGGAGGTGAATAATGGTGAGAAATAAGGTTGGATTTAAATGCCAGCTGTGATGATTATCTCTGAAACCAAACATTTCCGACTAAAATTTCGTTCAGATTCGTGATCAGCTTACTTAAACAACATGCAAATTTGGTTAAAATCGGAGTTGCGGACACTTTCTGTACAATTACCGTAGTTTTTTGTACATTTGTCTCATAGGGAATAATCTTTTTTGTACTCTTTTCTCGTGTGAACCAAGATCGTTTGACTAGGTAAAGGTTGCCTCGTAAGCCTTGCAACATGGCGGACCATGCGTCACATATGTATTTTGCTCATTATTTAATGAAGTTTTTAACAGTGTAGTTTGTGTTTTTGTCAATATTAAAGAAATACTTTTAAATACTGTTAATTCCAGTTGTTACCGTAACTTCTTTATTTCCTATTAATAAATTATTTAACAATGATTATTCTTTGTTTGCTATGTTGGCATAAGGAACCAGCAGTGCGGTACATATGTGACGTAATGAGAGCAACCTTACCTAGTCAAACGATCTTGTGTAAACCACCATGTCGTCTGTCAACTCTTAATTTTGATGAAAGAAAAGCGAAATGTAACAATAACTTTATTTAAAAACGCAGTAAAATTTGTTTTAATAGTGTTTTGCAATAAAAATACCGTTTGTGTATTTTAATTCAATTCTTTGTGCGCATACGTGTCGCGTCGCAGTGTTTAAAAAGTTTGTAAAGTAATTAACCACCTAAAAAGTGTACTTGATTTGTGAAAAAAGTAATCTTTACATTCATTATACGCTCAAACAACCTAGTAGCATAATAAAGGATAATTTGTTTAATCATGTAAGTTTTCGTTTGATCAGATTGAAACAGCAAAACCCATAGATAAACTGGTAAAGAACAAAATAAATTTGGCAACTTTTTCTCAAGCTTGTTGACTTAACCACGTGTTATAACTGCTTTCAGCTGTTTTTGACAGCGACAGAAGGTAAACATATGTATTTAAAGGGATTTAAAGAGCTGGTCAGTAGCGGGTTTGCTTTTTAATCGTAAAATTTTGGGGTTCATTATCACTGTTATTTATGGTGGTCCGCCATTTTTAATAATTTTTATTCAATTTATTTTTACACAAGGATTTTGGGGTTTAAATATATTAAAGTATTTCCATAACACCCTGTATATAAAAAAAAAACTATATTTTATACCTGTTGCTGTGATTGTTGAGTGGAGTAACTCTGGGTTTGATAACTCTGTTGCTGTTGACCTTGTTGTTGCCCAGCCTGGAAATAAGATAAAAATTCTTGTTATTCTTAAATAATTTCTAAAAATAACAACCAAGAAGTTTTTATTACTTCTAAGACATGACTAGAAGCAGAAAGGTCTTTTCTGGAAAATACTTTAAAATATTGCATAGTAAGTTTCTAAATGTTAATATTATTAATAGGATCCCAAAGTTGGAAAATAGAATGAAATGCATTTAAAATAATAATAGTCCAATCAAAACTAAAACCATAAAAACATTTTCTTAATGATTTCAAGTACATACAGGGTGTTACAAAATATTCTTAAAACATTGAAGGAAAGATTCTACATAAGAACATAATAATATAAAGAAAAGTTCTATAAACATGGGTCTGGAAATGTATTGTTTTCTAAATACAGAGTTTTAAACCTAAAAAAAACTACCTTTAATAATTTAGAGTTACACATGACTATTCAGGTACCACTTGAGAAGCCACAGGACTGACTACATTTTAAAGTTGAACATCCTGTATCTAGAAAACAATGCATTTTCAGACCCATGTTTATATTAACTCCTTTTCATATTTTCAGTAGGAAAAATCTGCTCTTAAATTTTCTTAACATTTTGTAATACCCTTTATTTAGCACTTTAATTAACAAAAGAAAAATACTATTACAGAAACAACTGTTCGATCTGACAGCACAGTTTTAGAAATATAATCATCTAAAACCTGATCTTTAGAACAAAAAATTATTTGCCACAGGTTGTAAAACTTAAATTCAACAATAATGAATAAAAGTACTGCTCCATGTGGCATTCTCTAAGATTTTAAAAATAGGTTCTTAACAAAAAAAAAAAAAAAAAAAAAAATTGGCATAGGCTGCTACTTAACAACATCCACTGAAGTTTTACACTTAAAAATATGATTTTTTTGTTAATAACACGGGCACACAGCAATAAAAAGGGATAAGTACTTTTGACCAGGCCAACCCTTTTTTTATGTTTTTTGAAGGCCTGAATTCAAATCCAGAGTCTGTTTTGCTTTATCAGGTTTGAGTTTTAATTAAACTTAAAAAAAAAACCCTAAAAATCGCTGAAAATATTTAAGTGATGTTTTTGCAGTTTACTCAAAACTGAAGCCTGATGAAGCAAAACGAACTCGGGATTCGAATTCAGGGCATCAAAACACATATTAAAAAGTTTGGACTGGTCAGTACTGATCACTTTTTTTTGTGTACTACTGCACCAAAACACACAAAAAGTTATCAGTACTTTTGACCAGACCAACTTTATTTTTTAATGCTCTGAATTCGAATCCGGAGTTCATTTGCTTCATGACACTTCAGTTTTGAGTAAACTATGAAAAAATCCCAAAAAATAGCTGAAAATAAAAAACCAAGTGGCGGTTTTTGAAGTTTACTCAAAAATTAAGCCTGATGAAGCAAATCGGATGAAGATGAATTCCGAGCATCAAAAATAGAAAAAGTTGGTTTGGACAGAAGTACTAATACCTTTTTATTTTTATGTTCCAGTGTAATCTATAGTTACTTATACAATATAAATAAACATTTCCAAATAAGTTTTAACCCAAATTCAATAAAATTGTATCCAACATTACATATGGTTCTTTTAGTTCCTTGAAAATATCCTCAAATTACCTGATTTCTGAAATTAATTCCAGCTTGTTGCTGCTGTGGAGTTCTCAGTTGCTGTTGTTGTTGCTGCTGCTGTGGCTGAGCAGAGGGCTTTTGTTGACTACCAGCCAGCTATACGAGCGGGGTTAATTTGTTGTATTAAATTCTAAACCCTCAACGGTTCGAGGCACCCATATAGGTGCATCTTTAACTGAGATATGAGGACAGACAAAATTTCCACTCAAAAAACGCTTTACCACTAAAAAGTTTCTTTGAAAATTTAAATTATTTATTAATAGGATTGCAATAAAAAAAATTTTTATTACTTAGTGTAAATTAAATAAATGTACCTTCACATTATAAAACTTTTTGTGGCATTATGAGGTATTCAGATCGTTGCCCTATATGGGATTTTGCTGTCCTTAAAAACACATCATGCAGTTAAAGATATCGATTCCCTTTTCATATCTTGACCCTAATTTGCTTAACTAACAATACTGAAGAAATCTAGAGAAATTAAACCAGGAATTTTCTATACTTCTATAATTTTGAAAGATTTTAACAAAAACAGGGAAAATTTAAGATGTAAACTCCTAAAATTCTCAGTTTTTGTAATAAAATAACAAAATTCTTTACTTTTCCCATAATAACAAGTTTGATTTCTATAAATTTACTCAGTATTAAACATGCAGGCTGTTTTCTTGGAATGTTTTTAGAAAAACAAAACCAAGAAAAACGGCAAATAAGAAAAACACAAAATATGTAGTCAAGATAGAGATAGCTGCTCAAAAAGAAAAGATTATCTTTTCATTAAATCATCCCAATGCATTTTAGCATTTACTTAACAAAAATGCATTGTTTTAATGAAAAATATAGTCTGTTTCAGTCGAACACAACAAAAATAGGTGCCTATATATGTGCGACTACCATGGCTCTGTATAGCTCCATAGCACCTAAATATTAAAAATATTTATTAGCTCTAATTGCCAATTAGATCGGAAAGAAAACTAGAAGTTAAATTTCTGTACATTTTTTTTATGTTCATATATATTTTTTAAAGCATCAGCAAAAAGTTCTTCTTTAGAAACAAATTTTAATATAGACATCAAATTTCAGCAAAGTTACAACTACATATATTACCCTTAAATAATTAAAATTGGTAGTACCATTTAGAAAAACTTACTCTGTACTGTTTATCAAATAAGTAAATGATTTTTAATAATCATTAATAACAACTAACTTAAAATTCCTATATAAAGAAAAGATCCAGAACTGCCTTTTAATTTACAAGGTCGTCAAACAAGAACAGAACAGGGCACATTATGTATTAACAAAACATGAGTGGTACTATTTTAAAAATAAATCATTTGAGAAGACTACAGTAAAAAACAGAAGAATGTGTAATTTAATTGGTTCAAAGCACTATAGACTCACACAAAACTGTCACATTCTGGTTGGTTAAATCTTTTTTTTTTATTTTTATTCGTTTTATTAAGGAATTAAAGAAAAATATTTAACTAACCATGACCCACCCACACAGTTCTGCATGACCTGTAGCACTTTGAACCAATCAAACTACTTGTGCTTTTTACTGTAGTCTTTTTTGAGACCTAATCTTTTGGAATAAGACATTATTTGTCAAAACTTACAAACTGTATAATTGTCTGTATAAATAAATCATAAGTCATGGGCTGTTTTGAGAATAACCACCTATATTTTACAAATCAAAACTTGTAGTTTTTTCCAATATTTAAAAAGCCCTAGGGGGTTTTGGGGGCACTGAAAGAATTTTTAATTGGAAATATTTTATTCCAAACATTTGAAAAATTAAACTTTATAAAATATTTACTATATTTGTATAAAACTTTTAATTTAATCTCAATATTTGATAACCACCTTTTAAAAACATGTTTTTTTTTGCCATTTATTTTACACCTTTCTTCCATGTTATTGCAATATTTCACTTATGATCATTTCAATTGTAGCAACCTTTAGTAGTAGGTATGTCAAGCTTTGCAATTTAGTCAAAAAAATATGTAAAATAAGTAAAAAAAAACGGAATATCTAAGGGTGTAAATTAAATATTGTGTGGCACTAAATTACAGAATTGTATGCAAAAGGAATGAGGAATATAGTAAAAAAAAGGGGTTAGTTTGAATTATAAGTTTGATGGTGTATATCTTAAGAACAAAAAGCGGTTATTTTCTAGAAACCTGCGGCAACTTCGATTTTAAGGAAATTTGGTATACGGGGTTTTTGGGGCGCTGATCACGAATCTGATAGAATTTTTTGGCGGAAACGTTTCGTTCTTGAGATATTCATCATCAGACTTGAAATTTAAACTAATCCTATTTTAACAATAATTGCATAGCTATAATTTGAATCATTTCAATCCCAGTGTGCCATGAAGCCATATGTGTATATATGGTTGCCGCATTATCAAAAAAAGCCACTCAATTAAATGCAAAAATAATGTAAAAAATGTAGAAAAACGGTGTTTTTAAAATGTGAAAATCATATATTGTGTGCCACTTTAACTTTAAATCAAGAATTGTGTGCAAAAGAAGGGAATATTGTTAAAATTGGATTAGTTTAAATTTCAAGTCTGATTATGAATATCTCTAGAACAAAACGTTTCCGCCAAAAAATTCTTTCAGATTCGTGATCAGCACCGCCATAGCGCCAAATTTCGTCAAAATCAGGTTGCCGAAGGTTTGTAAGAAAATTACCCAAAAGCTTTAACCAAATGTTTTTAGATTCGTAAAGCTGTTTTACAGTCTGAAAGATTTCTTGCAGCAATTTTTCAGAACTGCACACGCGCACTTTGCAGCAATAAAAAAAAAAAAGACAAATGCAAGAAAACTTTTAAACTGCAAAAACAGGTTAAGCAGTGCTCCGAAAGTCCCTTAATATCAAAGTTCAATAAACTCGACGACGAGCCCGGTTTGCTAATAATTATCAAAACAATTAATAAATACACAATCACAAAAGTGTAACTTTGATGAAATTCAGTAATTTCCAGTCAAAATATACTAAAAATGAATTATTTACCAATATAGTGGAACTTTTAATTTTAATGCCACCGCTATATTTGCATTAATTGTATAATTTTTATATTATTCAATAAATGATGCTTCACAGAAAACGAGCAAGTTTGAATGCGCTGACGCATTAAAATTAAAACCATCAAGCCAAAAAGATGGCTACTGTTATAACTTTTCTGTGTCGACATATTTTTGGCTGCAACCTTCTCTGTGTATCTCAAATACAAGTTTGGAATAAAAATAAGCGAAATAAACGGAAAAACTCAAACTAAATAAAAAAATGCCTTGGATCTTGGCACCCGCCATTTTGATTCCAAGCTTAGAATTTGGCCATGAAATACTTTGGGATGGATTTTTATGCTTTACCTGTCCCCCAGGAACAAAATTATTAGTTACAACAGGCCTTCCGCTGTCCCACGGAAGAGGCGTTTTGCTGCTGCGGAGTGGAACCTGGATAATTGCAAAAGTCGTTTTAATATTTGCACTCAAACTAGCCAAGCAAGCTACCGCCATGTTTTAGGACAAGGCGTAATATTTTACGAAAACTAAAGTTATTTAGATATTAAATACTTACTGAAGCCAGTACTTCTTCTTGTGTTGTAAGACATTTTGATATTTTAACAATAAAAGGATTTTGTGTTAAAAATAGCAAGAATCTTTCTGTTAATAACTTTAAGAGCACACAAGGACGACACACACTTTCGGCTCTAAGAACAGAAAGAACGAAAATGCCGGAAACGTTGCTGACGAAATAGTGTTATTTGACGCACATGCGCAATTTGAAGTACGAGGATATAGCGGGGACTTTGAATAATTAAAATTAGAGTAATGATAGATCTATAGTAGAGAGTATTTCCCTTATAATATTCTTGTTTATGGATTTTCCGTATAAAATGGAATTAAAATATTGCTTTAGAAATTTTAACCAATAAACCGGAAGTTGATTCAAGAGGCATGTTTACATTGGTCAAAAGAATAACTATGTTCATTTATTTCTTTAAAAAACCTTAATAATCAACTCATTAAGTTTTACTTTAAATGGTTTTTAACGTTTAAACTGCTTAGAATACTTGCTTTATTTCCTTTTTTTATTAAATTAGGTATAAAAAAATTGGGATTGATTGCTCTTTTAAGATCTTTAAACAGTGTTGCCAGGTGGGTTAGTATAAAAATCTTTCGCGTGGTTCTGAAAAAATCTGGCGTTTTCTGCAAAAAATCTCCAGTTCGATTTATTTTGTTAATAAATATATTATTAAATTAGTTTTAAATAAAAGTATCGTATTACTATATTTGTTGCTGTCTTGACATCCGCTCGCGGATGATAAATTCAGCGTTGTGATTGGTTAGTGCAAATTTAAAATGCTTTTTCCGCCAATCACAACGCTGAATTATCATCCGCTCATGGACAGCCGGCGTAAGGACGTTTATGGCATTCAGACTCGACTATAGCTTTTAAATCGGTGAATATCCCCGGTTTTACGTTCCTATATTCTCATAAAAATATCCGAAAAAACCAAGGTTATTTTATATTTATACTGGGAATAGGTTGCGACACATCCTCAACTTTTAGGCGGTTCGAGGTCGGGGACGCAAGGAAGGGCACCCCACGGAGAAAAGTTGGCAAGACTGGGTAAAATTAAAGCCGATGATCAGTAGCGTCTAGAATTTGCGCATTTCATGTTGCATTGTTTTGAAAGTGATATTTGTTGAAAAATGTAATTCCAAATGTTTTTTATTTAAAGTGAAAGAATTTACAATTTAATAATAATTAATAACTGTTGTGTAAACGGTTGCTCTAATAATACAATAAACTATATATCTCCGGCACTGAACAACATGGCCGAAAAATGGGAGATGTGACGTCATCACACGTTAAAGCAATATGGCCGAATGTCGCGTACAGACCCAAGATCATTGGAATAGAAAATCCCCGACTTTTGGCAACACTGTCAGTATAGTGGGGAATGAACTTTACGACAAAGGTTTCTGTAACTTCTGTAAGTAGACAACCCTGTATTCAATGGAAAATGGGATTGGATATTTTCCCATATTACTGACAAGAACTCTTATCTTTCATAATGCAGTCATGTTTAGCAAATGAAAGATAAATTAACCTAAAAACAAAATAATCCCGAAATGTTGACATACATTAGGCCTGGATTTGTTTAAACAAATATTTATTTTTAAAATGACTCCGTGCAAATATAGAAAATGTGGTACGCGGCTTTTATACGGTTTCTAAGACGTCGGATTATTTTAGGACTTATTTTAACGCTGTCGTTATGTTACTGTATATTTAGCTACATTGGCAAGGTATGTAAACAACTAGGTAGTCGATTTTTCATGAAAAACTAATACACCACTTTATTTTTAGGCCGAATTTCTAGATAACGACGATGTCGTTACCTGTTAAAAGGACACAACCTTTTATTTGGAGAACTTTACAGCAACATAATGCAAGTAGTGATGTTGACGCTACGTGCAGGAACTCAGTACAGGGAAAAGTTCTTATAGTAGATGACAGAGGTAAGTTTTTAGATTTGTAATCATATACATGTCATATTTTATGGCTAATGTGAATCCCTTTAAACTCAGTTCCGTGTTACCAAACTTCCTCTTACCCAGCTTAAGACACCCACCTTCCAGCCTTCGTGGATTGTCCAAAGATAAAAAAACTCCCTAGATTAAAGTGCAGAAAACTTCTTTTCCAATCCATATCACCATTCCTTCTTTACTTTATTGGTCCAAAAATGTTTTTAGTATAATTTTTGACCAATAAGGATTTAATTTTACGTGGATTGACTTTAATTTTAGGGTATGTTTGCCCAGAAGTGAAATTTTAAACAGTGGATGCTGTAACATTGAGTCTCAAAATGTTAATCAGTATACTTGTGAAACATGTAACTCCATCAACTGCTGTGCTATTTATGAATATTGTATTTCCTGTTGTTTACATCCAGATAAGGTAATCTATCTAGGCTATTTAAAGTATTAATTATTTAATACTGTTTTAAAATTCTCACAATGTAATATACAACATATATTGAAGATTTGCTCTATATTGGTTAGGCAGATTCATTTATTGGATGGTTTTTTTCGTTGGGTACACACCTGGAAAGAATGGGACCTCTTCGGTCCTGGTCCCGGGGTATACGAGCTGACCCTGTTCAGCCTTATTGACCCCTATGAACTGGCCGGTCGCCTGAAACAAAATAAAGAAAAACCCCCAAAAAATTCTAATTAAAAACGACGTTTTGGTGGCAAGTCTGCCACAGTTGTCAAGTTAAAATTAAGGTAAAAAATAAAATAAAAAATTAACCAATATTTAAAATTAAAAATGATTAAAATTTTAATGCTTTTTAGTGCTGCAAACTGAAAATAGTTTGTCATTTGTGTCATGAGTGACATAAGTGACTGATGTATTTATTATTTGTAAGACAAAAAAGGTGATGAATTAGTCGATTTTTAGTTTTCCTGATAGTCCAAGAGCCCGTGAGCGGCAGACCTTCGTCATTTTGTAAAAGCTGAAAGTTCGTCAGCACATGCTCCCAACATAGGTAGAAGCGATGGTAGACTACGAAGTTTGACTCATAGTGGCTTTGGCAGGTACCAGGTACAAAAGTTTAATAAATTAAAACTTAGGTTTTGTCATTTTGTAAAAGTTAAATTTTACATTATGTTACTTGGGTACCTATTAGAAGATATATCCTTAGTCGCCAGACAGTTTTGACACTTCCAACTCATTGACAGACAAATATTTTGGGGTGGTCCAATAGTCGGATAAAGACCAATATTTCTGTTATTTGACAAGATATAACAAAAAGTGTTCTATGAGATATGTAGGGTTTCCGAATGAGAATGCCCTAAATAATTTTGATGTATACAGAGTGTCCAAAAAAAAAAGTTATTGCTTTAAGGTTAATTTTTTAAAAAAATGTTTTTGAAACACTCTGTATATATCAAAATATTTTGAGTACATGCTTATTTAAAAAACCTACAACTCTTATGTAAGACTTTTTGTCATATCTTGTTAAATAACAAAAATATTGTACATGGTCGGACCATTGAGTCACTCCAAAATGTTTGTCTGCCAAGGGGTTGGAGCTGTCAAAACTGTCTGCCGAGAGTCTGAAAAATTATCTTCTAATAGTTACCCAAGTAACATATATAAAATTCAGGTTTTACAAAACAACCAAGTTTTTGTTTCAATTAATTAACCTTTGGTACCTCGTACCTGCCAAAGTTACTATGAGTCAAACTTCACAATCTACCATTACTTCCACCTATATTAGGAGCATGCATTGACAAAGTTTCAGCTTTTACAAAATGACGAAGGTCTGCCGCTCACGGCTCTTACTTTATGAAGATACTTCGGTATCGAGCAAAGACAACCAAGTGTGTTATTTAAATTAATTGATGCTACACAATTATCTTTATTTAAGAATATATACGCACTTTCTTTGATTTTGCGTTTTTTAGAACAAGTTTCCTTTTGCTAAAATACTCAAAGCATCCCAGTTTATTCTATGATTGTTTTCAAATGAGTGCTGGCAGATTTTTTATTTATGAAATTCTGTGTTTTTAATGTATGATCTGTGTTCTTTTATGCGTTTAGCAAATGGTCTACAAGTTTCACCTATATAAAACTTATTGCATTTGCAAGGTATTTTATAAATAACATTTTTTATATTTTCATTTAAGTTGTATGGTTTTGTTTGTGTTAATTGAGATCTAATGGTCTTTTGTGTTTTAAAAGATTGTGCGAATATTAAATTTATTTCCTATTCGTTGAATTATATTTGGTAGTCCGGGAATGTATGGTAAATAAATTTGTAATAGGTCTATTTTGATTTTGTCTTATATTTGGATTTTCAAATTCAAGGAAACAATTATTTATAAAATCAAGAGGATAATTATTTTGAATTGAAATATCTTTTAAATATTCTTTTTCATTGTTTATATTTTGATTAGAACAAATAACTTTAATTCTATCAAATAGACTTTTTACAACTACGTTTTTAACCATTATGGGGTAATTTCAGTTGAAGTTTAAGTATTTATTTATTTATTTACGTACTGGACATTTTCAAGGATTACAAGTATAGATAATTGCAACACTAAATACTAATTAACTACAAACTCACTATAATAACCTTTTTGGCGACAGTTTTAAATACACTCAAAGAATTATTAAATAAGTGCAACTGATCGTAGTACTTATTAACATTATTAGCTATTCTATCTGTAGCATTGTACAGCAAGTACTACGTGCGACAGTATGGTACATGTAAAAGGGCTTGACTCCGAGTCTGACGAGTTGATACTCGAATAGCAAAAGCTTCCAAACATTTTGGACATCTTATAAAGTTGTTCAGTGATTTGAACGCAAAACAGACATCGTAGTACTCCCTTCTACGTGCAAGTGTGGAGAAGGTCCAAGTATGACATAGTCTGATCATTTGTTAGTTGAATACCGTTTTTTAAAAGTATAAAACGGGCAAATTTTATAAATTTATGTTGCACATTCTCCAGTCTATTAATGTAAGTTTGATAGTATGGTGACCAGACAATACTTGAACACTCCAAAACAGATCTAACAAAGGAAATATACAAAGTTTTAAGGGCACAAATGTTGTGAAACTCTTTACAAGATCTCTTAATAAATCCTTGCATTCTATTTGCTTTACAAATTACATTTTCAATATGGTCTGAGAACAATAATTTTGAATCCAGATATACACCCAAGGCTTTAACCAAAGAAACTTCCTTAAGTTTAACATTATTTTGTATGTGTAGGTTTTCTGTAAATTTTTGTTTCGAAATTGTTTAAATCTTTTTTTTTATTAAAATGTCAAGGAAAGGTAGTTGTGAGTTTTTTTTTTCTAAAGTAAACTTAATAGTTGGTTCTTGTGTATTAATGTGTGTTAAAAAATGATTCAAACAGTGTTCATCATGTTGGTATATAGAAAAATGACAACTATATATCTCCACCAAATTACCAAACTAAAGGTTTATATTGATAATTCTTTACAAAATTTAACTCAAAATTTTCCATATATGTAATGCTTAGTTATTTTTCAGAAAGATGTATTAGAAACAATATTAAAAAAGCCACCGAACAAAACAATGTCTTGTTTGCATCAGTAACAGATCATTTCGAACTGTGTTTGGCAAAATGTCGGACCAACTCACAAAGTGTTCAACATGAAAACTCTTATAAGGATCCAAAAGCAAAGCATTGTTATGGAGAAACATCACCAGTGTCAAATACTGTAGAAGAGGTTTGAATTTGTAGGTTTGCTAAACTGAAAGGGATGGTGCAATTGTTTATAAACACTAATAGATTTTTAGTGCACATTTCATGTAAACTGTCAGAAATGGTGACAGGTTAGTTTTGGTTATTTAATTGCAATTGTTTATGGATATATTGTACAATTTATTGGTAACGTTAAATCACTCCAACAGTACTTACACTGTTTATAATAGGGCACCTAATACAAAATAAATAGTCCATGAATATGTTTTTATTTTGTGCATAAAATGTAATACGTACACTGTAGTTGTTCAAATATATCAAAATTTTCAAATTTGTCTATAAAAAATGGTATGTACCTTAACATTTTAAGGTAACTTTAGATCTGACATTTATTGCATGATATTTGTATCAGCTCCCATATAACATTTTTGCCGGCAAGGCGTTGGCAAAAAGGTATCAAAAGACATCAAAATGGGCAATTGACCGTTATTAGGCCCCGTGTTGCAGAAAATGTGATGGCATCCATCATTAATAAGTTATAATGAAAAAAATGCTTTTAGGATGATGGCATCCATCATTAATAAGTTATGCTGAGAAAAACGCATTTAGGATAATGGCATCCATCATTAAAAGGTTTTGGCAAAAATATGCCTTTTAGAGGATGGCATTATATTATTTTTTCCTAATGACAATAAAATGCAATTTTTACCGTCCAGGGAACTAAAGTGTGCATAAATAATGCACATTCAATATGTGTGTTTATGTACAGGGTGTCCCATATAAAATTAAATACTATAATTTTGGAAAAACCGTAAGAGATACAAAAAAGTACTAAAAAAAAACATTTTACTGAACAACTTCTGCATTTAACTTTTTCTTGTATCTCTTATGGTTTTTCCAAAATTATAGTATTTAATTTTATATGGAACATCCTGTACATAAACACACATTATGCATGTACATTATTTATGCACATTTTAGTTCCCTGGACGGTAAAAAATGCATTTTATTGTCATTAGAAAAATTATGTAATGCCATCATCTAAAAGGCATATTTTGCCAAAACCTCTTTAATAATGGATGCCATCATCCTAAATGCATTTTTCAGCATAACTTATTAATGATAGATGCCATCATCCTAAACGCATTTTTTTATCATAACTTATTAATGATGGATGCCATCACATTTTCTGGCAACACGTGGCTTAATAACGGCCAGTGCCCATTTTGATGCCTTTTGATACCTTTTTGCCAATGCCTTGCCGGCACAAAATGTTGTATGGGCTAGAAATTCTGGCTAATGTAAACAATGAAAAATTTATATCTGACATAAATATCATGCAATAAATGTGACATGTAAACCTACCATTAGATTTCCAACATCTGACATTTACTATAAGCACATATTATTACTAAGTAATACTGTAGTAAAAGGGGCCAAAAAACAAAATCTATTGGTCGCCGATAAATTATGTGTGTGGCGTACAACATTAAAAAAATATGGTAATACTCATATGCACGCCACTGAGCAAACTATAAAATCATTTGACACAATTAAGCCCTAGCGGAAATTTAGTTCCATTATCTTCTAGTGTTCAAAAATTTTGAACCAAAAACAATATACTGTAACTTAAAAATAAATAAAAGCGAATTTACATATGAAAAAAAATCTATATTGCCTTTGATTCTTTGAGCCCTCATAGATTAAATAGATTATATACAGCTTTTTAAAAATGGCGGTTTATGCATGTGCTAAGATCTAGTGACTTTTATTTCAAAATGTTGGTAACATCATCATACCCTTAAACCACGTCATTGTTTAATAATAATTAAATCAAAAGTCGGTCTATATAGGGTCGCGACATTCGGCCATATTGCTTTGACGTATTATGACGACACATCTCCCATTTTTCGGCCATGTTGTTCAGTTCCGGAGAAATACAGTATATTATATTAGTAGAACAACCGTTTACACAACAGTTTTTAATTATTATTAAGTTGTAAATTCTTTTATTTTAAACAAAAACATTTGGAATTACATCTTTCAACAAATATCACTTCCAAAACAATGCAAAATGAAATGCACGAATTCTCTACGCCACTGGATTGATCATCAGCTTTGATTTTACCCAGTCTTGCCAACTTTTCTCCGTGGAGTGGCCTTCCTTGCGTCACGAAAAATTTAATAGACTTCCAACTTATACAAAATATAACACAAACAAAGTGAAACAAGTTAGATACACATTAGAAAATATCCTTGCTACAATGTTCCCAACAGCGAGTCACTACTTAAAAAATAAAGTTACTAATTATTAGTGTATGCATGATTTGCGGTTTTATTTTATATGGTTAGATAAAAAGAAGTTATTTTGTACTTTGGGCATTATATATTGAGAAAAACACCTGAACAAAAAATGTATTTTTTGGCTGAGAAAGTCAGTAACCGGGATTACTTACTAGGTATTCATTATCAATTTATAGCGGCCAAAGTATACTTATTTTATGAGGTTGGTGGTTGCAATGCATCTTTTAAATTCAATGTGTACTGTATCTTTAATATTTGTATTATTATATTTTTATTTAAATTCTATATTTTATTCTAGTTCTAATATGTTCTGTGAAAAGAAACTGTGTTAACCTATGTCTTTTATGTAATTACTTTACAGAGTCTTTCATTTTACATTTAAATATTTCTAAAGCAAGTAATTTAAATTATACCCTGTTTACATACTTACTAACAATTAAGTTTATTTTTAAAATATCATATCTTTATAAAAAAAAGTATATGTTTTTTACTTTTATTTAGATAAAAACAATTTAGTTGTGATACTAGTACTACTTTTTAGTAATAATTAGTAATAAAACAATTTTAAAGAATTAACAAATAATAAATGGTTTTTATTTAATTTTTTCCACCTCATGCTGTCCTTTTTCAATACCATAGTGGATTTCGTTTCCTTTTATATAACCCCATGCCATTCGATGGCTGGTAAAACCAATGCCTACTTCACCAGTTTTGGAAATGGTTATGGCACCTACAAAATAAACATAGACTGGGTTGCTAAGATTTAAAATTTCCAAGTTTTAGGGCATAAAGTGGTCTATCAAAGATAATTTTGTATACAGGGTGTCCGGGAAAATGTGGGAAATCTCTCGCACACTTATGGAACAGATGAAAATAACACGACAAGTTCCTATAAAATTTTTCCGTTTAAGCCCCCCTACGGAGATATGATCCCCTAAATGGGGCAACTAGAAATCGATTTTTCGTGAATAACTTTTAAAGCGCTCTGTATAATTTGATAATATTTTAGTACGATGCATACTAGTAAAGACCTCTTAAAATAGTGCCCTTGAAACTTATGTCGCTTCTTTGGTTTGCCAGGGACGGACTAGTTTTCGCACATTATTGATAATATTTTTTACTCCTGTATGGTGAAGACACAAAAAATATGTTTTTGGGTAGTTTAACCCTTTTGCTAAAAAAGGTACTCTTGTTTGACATCGATAAAATGAGCCGTTTTCGAGAAAAAAATTATTTTAACAACATTTGCAACAAATTCCTGACCTGCTACGAGAGGACTTCAATACTGAATCAAAAATTATAAATTACATCGAAAATATAATAATTGTATTATTAAACAAAAATAAACTCTTATTGTTAAAATAATTTTTTACTCGAAAACGGCTCATTTTATCGATGTCAAAGAGTACCTTTTTTTAGCAAATGGTTTAAACTACCCAAAAACACTCTTCACCATACAGGGCGTAAAAAATATTATCAATAATGTGCGAAAACTAGTCCGTCCCTGGCAAACTAAAGAAACGACGTAAGTTTCAAGGGCACTATTTTAAGAGGTCTTTACTAGTATGCATCGTACTAAAATATTATCAAATTATACAGAGCGCTTTAAAGTTATTCACGAAAAATCGATTTCTAGCTGCCCCCTTTAGGGGATCATATCTCCGCAGGGGGCTTAAACGGAAAAATTTTATAGGAACTTGTCGGGTTATTTTCATCTGTTCCATACGTGTGCGAGAGATTTCCCACATTTTCTCGGACACCCTGTATGTGTACAAGACTCAAATCATGTCATAATATTTTTCTTTACATCACCATATAACTTTATACATACTGCTGGGTTTACAAGAGGACAAATGGATCAAAAATTTAATTTTTCGAAAAAAAACTTATACTTTATAAGAATTTTTGTTTTGAAAAAAAAAATGATTCACGAAGAGAAAATGTTAATTGTGTATACTGAGTTTGCAAAAACTTGAAAAACGTGATTTTTTCTAAGAGTAAATTAGCTTTATTTTTTCTTTTTTAGCAAAATGCCATTAGAAAATTTATTTACATTAAAGTTTGTAACCAATAAAAATAATAAAACAAAATTTTATTGAACTCCATAATTTGGCAAAAATGCCATCACATTCGTTTACAGCTTAAAAATTGTGTTGTATAGGAATTTGGAGAAAGCAGATGTTTAAGAAGCAAATTATGGAAGTTTATTTAGGTAATTTTCATATAAAAATGTAAAATAATTAATTTTTAATAATTCTAAAATCACTTTCATGAAACTTTTTGATGCCCTGTAACATTAATAAAGTCAATAAAAATGCTATTCTAAATGAATTTTCTTAATGATATTTTTTGCTTAAAACTGAAAATTGTTCGCCCTAAATGCTGCATAAATTAAATTCTAGATTTAAATATTTATTAATATAATTTGTAGTGTATTTTTAGACAGTGGGAAAAATAAAATTTACAAAAAATGTATTGTGCATACCAGCAGTATTTTTCAGTCTTTCAGTCATTCTTTCCAGTACTTCATTAGTTGCATCATGAGCTGATTTATTCTTATATTCCATATCTTTAATTATGGCATGAGCTAAACAAAATTTAGCTATCGTTTCCCCATGACCTAAGAATTTATAGGTTACTAATTATAAATAAATAAAAGAAATTAGTAAATGATATTAATGATTTATGCTCATAAAGATATTTTTAATAATCTAAATATTTAAGACAGCTGTCTATTCTCCTTATTAATAATACTCTAAATTAGCGTTTTAACTTTTCCAGTCCCCCGGGCCCTAGAAAATCAAGCACAATTTTAAGGACCCTCTTAATAAAAAAACACAATAAAATTAGGACAATTTATTAAAGTATTTACCGGTACGTGCATGATCGCCGACATATATTTACTAATTTAAACGTCTACAGATAAGACCGCGGACCCCCTAACACATGCTCGCGGACCCCAGGGGTCCGGGAACCACAGGTTAAGACACGCTGCTCTAAATGAATTAAAAATAAAGTTACCTGTAGTGGATACAGCACCAATATGTATCATCAGCATAGGTACCGCTTCCGATCATAGAAGTATCAGCTGCTTCTACCAACCATTTTCCATTTATTCCACCGAGTGGAAGTTGCTGCAGCTAGGTTACCATACTTGTCAATGGCAACTGCACCTACTGTGCCTACTTCCCAGGGTTCTAAAAATTTCTCACAAAAGTATCTTTTAAATTGTAACTAAATCATTTATTCATTCATTTCTTTCTTATTTATCAACAGACACTTTTGATTTGTTTTTTTTAAATATTGGAAGTCTTATTGATGTAGATAACACTAGGCCACATTTTTTTTTTTAACGATACTGTAAAAATATGGTTCCATGACGACGAAAAAAAATCCTGATATTTTCTGCCCTTAATATTAACATTATAGTCCATTTCTTATTCTGTGATAGCAGAAAATGTCACGTTCGTCCTAAACAGGTCATAAACCAGCCATAAACCATCGGCGTCACGTTTTTTAATACGTAAAATTCACATATTCTGAGAGCTAAAATAGGGTTAAATTATAGCTTATTGAAAATTAAATTTTATAGAATAATTACATTAAAAAACTCAATTTTAAGAAAGAAATGTCAAAGTAATTAATTAATTAAATGAATTCTAGTATTTATTAAATTGTTATACGGCATTTGTTTTATAGGCATTTACGAATTAACCCGGACGGGGCAAGAAAAATTTTGGTGCTTTAAGACACCTATATACCTACATACTTAATTATCGCTCGTTGTTTAGATCGTATGTATTTACCCATTAGCAGAAATAAAAAAGGTAGCATTTAAACAGGTACATTTGAAAAGGCAATTAAATATTGAGTTTTAAGAGGGTTTCTCGATAATACATTATTACTTTACTTTTACTTACTTTACACTATCGTTATGGATAATGCCCCCTACCACTCTAGACTAGCAGAAAAATTACCTGCGTCTTCTTGGCCAAAAAGGAAATTATACCTCACGAAGATAATATGGTAAAAAAAGAGTCTTTTAAAAAAAGTAAGAGAAGTCAAACATAAATATAAAAGATATGCTATTGATGAGATGGCTATGGAACGTGGTATCATTGTACTTCGCTTACCACCTTATCATTTTGAACTTAATCCTATTGAATATAATATGGGCACAGGTGAAAGGGTTAGTAGCGAGGAATAATACCACTTTTAAATTAAAAGATGTAAAGATACTTTTAAAGCAGTCGCTAAAAAATATAACCGAGGAAAGCTGGAGCAAAGCTGTCACTCACGTTATAAAAGAAGAAAACAAGATGTGGAAGCTTGACAATTTAATGGAAGACACAATAGAGCCCATTATAATAAATGCCGCAGATCATGACTTTGATAGTGAAGAACTTTATTTTTCTGACTAAAATGTATTGTAGTAGTAAAATTGTAAAAACTAAAATAAATTATATACATATTTTTTTTATCTAATAGACTAATAAATTTAATATTGTATTTTTTAATAATTATTTTATCTGTGGATAGGTACATTTTAACTACTTATTTCAATGCTTTATTTAGAAATATCATGAATCGCCAAATAATTACAAAATACAATGGTCAACTCTTATTAAATGCATGAATATAAACTTGTAACATTTTATTTGTGAACGTTGTATTGTAAATTAACATAAAAATGTCAAGAAATTCCAAAATAGACCTGGGCAAAAAATCAAATATTGAAATTTGTAAAAAATATTTTCATCGATCATTTATTTATCCCAATATATATATTTCAAAAATGTGTTTAAAACTTTTGAACTATGTACAGGTTATTATTAACTTATTATAATACCACTATCTTATATTATGATCCCCATTATAATATCGTTAAACTTGCACCCAACATGCTCCGACACTGGAAGGTTTATTTTCTAAAATATTCAATTAAACCATTGTTAAAATGTTTATGGCCCTATTGTAATGTATCATTTACAGAGTGTGTCGAACCAAATACCTAAAAACTACCTACCCTAAGAGGTGCATCATTAAACTTATTGACTTTTACCTTTTTATAGGGAATTTAATTTCCTTCAAGAATGTGAATTGGTCAAAGGTGCAAGAGTGACTGATTCCAAGATTTTTGTATAACAAATGCAACAGTTGTTGAAAAATCAATAATTTTAATGATTCTTTCGTCGTCGAACAATATTTTTACAGTACCGTTAAAAAAATATATATTTATTTTTATTTTTTGGCCCAGTCTAATGTAGATACCTTTTTCTCCAATTTCAGTTCTATTATCTCCATATTTCTTAAAGTCTTCCAAAGCCTTTTTAGCATAAGGAGATACTAAACTACCTGCAGGCACTCTAGGAATGCCTTGTTCTTGTGCAAACTTATTGGCACCAAGCTCCTGCAAGAAGAACATGTGGTGTTTTCTCCATTACTCGTCGAGCTAAACTAAAAATAAATAAGAAATAGAAAGAAAATTAAATTTTCCAATTCTAGGGAGAAGCAGTAGAACCAAATTGCCTCACATCTCTAATAATCAGCATCTGAAGTGAAAAAGAGAAAAATAATACTAAATTCTTTCTCTCTCATGGCCAGCTGTTCACATGGCTAAGCTGCTACTAGTAGGTATACACGTTCAGCCAAATTAAAACGTATATAGGTTAGTAAAGCAAATATATACCAAAATTGACACGCTATCTTGTTTACATGTCGGTATGCTTGGTCTAATCTCTACTTGGTAGTGTTCTACACGCGTTAGACTGTTTCCTTTCCACACATTGCCTGTGTTTCTTTTTATTTGGCTGAACGTGTATATTTTAAGGAAAAAAGCAATGTTAATTAAGAATAAGTTACGCTGTTTACCCAAATAATAAAATATTTACCTAATTGGGTGTGCAATATCTTTTCACAACAGTGATTGCCCCAGCTCGTAAATCTGATCCAACCATTATACTTGCATCCATTTCAACCTCTCCATCTAGGTTTAAAACAGATCCATAACCTGTAATTTATTTATACCAAAAAAATTGGTTTTTGTAAAACAAAATGGTGTAGGTATACTGCCTTGCTTAGTTAAAATGTCCTAAGTACAAAATTTTTATTTTTTTACTTATATTGGCATATAATATGGTCTCTTGCCTTATGTGGCTAAGTTAAAAATTCCTGACTACAATTTATATCCCTTAAATTGACATAAACATAGGGTGTTTCGAAATTCATGATGCATCAAATTTCAATGGCATATTCTACGTAGAAAACAAGCCCTAGTTTTCTATATAAACATATCACCGGAAACCCTTTCTTTTAGAGATACAGGGTGTTAAAATTCTAAGAAAAAAAAGAATTATAATATTTAAACCGCTCTAGATATTTAACTCGTATTTGGTATATTGCTTAACAGCAGCAAAAGACATTTCTTTCTATGTAAAATATTTTTAAAAATTACCAGTGACGTCCAGACCATATTTGTTACACTATTTTTCCAGAAAAAAATGGTACGCCACTGCCTTTTTCTCAAAATAAAAATTATTTTTAAAATCCCATTGAATTTGAAACAAATTTGATTTCCCAAATGATGCATAGTTTTCAAAGAAAAAAATCATCTAAAACCTAAAATTTCCAATTATTTCTGTGAAGTTTTTATTAACAAATTTGTCATGCATCAAAGTGGTTTTTATTTTTTCTTTGAAAACTATGCATTATGCGGGAAAAAGTCAAGAGATCAAATTTGTTCCAAACTCAATTAGGAATTTAAAAAATGATTTTATTTTAGGAAAAAGCAATGACGCACCATTTTTTTCTTGTAAAATAGTTCATACAAATATGATACGGATGTCACTGGTATTTTTAAATATTTTACATAAAAACATATGTCTCTTAATGCTGTTAAGCAATTTACCAATACCAATTAAATATCTAGAGTGTTTTAAAAATGGTAAAAAAATTCTTAGAATTTTAACACCTTGTATCTCTAAAAGGAAGTGTTTCCAGATATGTTTATATAAGAAACTAGGGCTTATTTTCGATGTAAAATATGCCATTGAAATTTGATGTATGAATTTGGAACACCCTGTATATTGTCCTATGTGCGGTTTTTTATATTTTATCATAAAATTTTCTTGAAATGATGGCGAATGCGCTAATCTTTAACTATAATATGCATATTTAATCTAATATAGTTATTTTCTAAACAAGTGCGCAAAGTGATACTTTTCCGCACGCGACTGCCGTTGTATGCGGAAAAGTCACTTTGCGCAAGCGGTAGGAACAAAATTTTTCCTACGAGGGTCAGATAAGACCAATATTAAAGCAATAATTATTTTTTAAATTATGTTTAATCTGAAAGAACTACTACAACAAATTTATAAATGTTGATGGAAGCGCTTATTGTACGGCTTGATGAAGGTTGACTTAGCTCAGGAATGGAGTTGTTCATGGTCAATATTTTATTTGACATATCCTTTTTTCTGATTTGTGGATTCATTAATGTAGCTCTCAGCTACAGCCGTTGATTTCCAGCCTCCAAGTCGCTTGACATTGGTAATTCCTTCTCCAGAATCCGCTAACATAGTCGCAGAGGATCGACAAAACTATGTCCAGTGTACTTTTCCGCACGCTCGTACGAAAACATTTATTTTTATTTAACTTTCTAAATACCTGCATTAAAAGCTTCGTCGTCTTCCATAACCCTTACGGCAGCTTCGACCGCGTCTAAAGCGCTTCCACCATTTTTAAAACTCTGTACCCTACTTCTACAGATTCCTTGATTCCACGAATCTTGGGCTGAATTCTTGAATCTGGAATATCTCCCGCTCCCCCGTGAATTAAAAGTATGGGTTCCATATTCACAGTAGCAGCGCTACAAATCGGTAAAGAAACCAATTAACAATAGATCAATTATATTGATAATACTGGACATAGTACTGTTTCTTACCTTTTGGGATTTTAAGACTCTTGTACTAACGTTTGGTCAAGTTTATAATAAATAATAACTTTAGTTACTTACCAAAACTGGTGATTTAAATAATACAATAAGAAATGAAACACTTATACAATCGTTTGTTAATAAAATAAACTTTTTATCATTATCTATGTTTGCACACAACTTGATATCCATAAGTGCAAATATTAATTTTAATTTTTTTGATATGAAATGTAGGTACTATAACATTATTATGCATACAGATTGTGGTATATACTGACCTGCTATACTTATTACTGTAAATATAATAAATTAGAAAAATTAAAAATGATTTTAAAAACATTTTGGATTACTAAAATTAGAAATGTTTTTAATAATTGGTGGCTCCGTTTTCATATAATATACTTAATTTTTAAATAAAATATATTTATTTTAGATAGCGTTTTACTTGAAAGCCGGTTTCTGTGAACTGGGTATTTAAACTGGCATTCCTAAAGTTCAGTGCCCTTACGCGACTTGATAAAGCTACAATAAAATTAGTGAAATGGCTAAAATTACCACTTATTATTATTAATATAATTATTATTATATTTCATAATTTATAATAAAAATTGGAACATCTTACCAAAAAATGTACCCTAATTTTTATATAACTGCGGTGTTAGTTTTAGTCACAAAGTTTTAGTTGCATTAAAAATGGTTTTCTGTATAATTAAAAATAAAAATCCATTTTTACCATTGTTGTTTTCGCGAATTGTGCAAAAACAATTAACTTACCAGAAATAATTTAAAAAATGTGCGCGTTTTCTTTCTCTTAGCACAACGCTTATCATCAATAATCGATAAGTTTTAAGTTTTCAAGGTTATGGAAAATGGGATTTTGCTACGAGTGGGAAATAAAATGTTAAGGCGGTTTGACACGATCACTTTTTTAAAAGATTTTTTAAGCTGACAAATAATATAAAAAAATCTTTACTCGTTGCAAAATTATATTTGTGAGACCAAATTTCCTCCCAAATAATAATAAAAAAATAGTACATGTCCTCATTTCTCTACATCATTTTATCAATCGTTTGAACAGTTTATTTTTTTTTATCTGGGAATAATTCACGGCAGCTTAGGCTAAATAAATAGACTGTCGTGGGTTAGAGCAGTAGAGGTATTTTTTTAACAAGGGACTTACAGTTTTGTAGGTAAGTCTCTGCAGACAGCTGGTTCCACAACCTCGTCACTATAAACGATAAAGGAATGCACCAAGTGCAAAGTTCAGGGTTTCTTAAGATTGGCTCCGTGTTGCTCTTTTAAACCTGCAATATTATTGTTTTATGATAGTAAAATGCTTTCCAAACTACTTTTAACTTTTTACATTAACAATAATAATAAAGTAAAGATAAGTATGCGGTTAAAAGTGCTACAAGATTTTTTTACGATAAAATTACATTCTATTGAATTTAAGTACTTTACAATGCGCCTGTGTGTATAATTAATTTTGTTGAAAAAGTAGCACTTGGTGCAAGACGCAGTTAATTAATACAGTCTCGCAGTTTTTTTATTTCAGAGTGGCGTTCCAGTGACGCAAATAGAGCGCTCCCGAGTAGCTCAGGAGCATTTCGTTCTACTTTATGGCGTTCCAGTGACGAAAAGTGTTATGCACCTGAGCTACTCCGTTTTCCTTTCCCTTGCCCATCATGCACCAACCCCTCTTTTGGTTTTTGTGCTTCAAACGTGGTTTTTATGGTTAAGGATGGATTTTTTAAAATTATTTATTTAAAATGGAATCAGGTATTAAAAAGAGATTATTATTATAAAGCCAAGAAAGGTTAAAAACAACGAAATTTTAAAATTTCTTAAAGTATATCTCTTTCCTTGTCTAAGGATGCGTTCCAGTGACTAACTTTTTAGAGCAGTTCAAGAGCTTCAAGCCCTGGAGCGTGACGCACAAAAATTTTCGTCACTGGAAAGCCACTCGGGTAAGTTTGTAAACATTTTAGCGAGTAGTATCGTTATTGGATGTAATCATGTAAAACGGCCTTTAGTTACTCTTAAGCATATTTTATTGGTAGGAAAAAAGTGCTCATTAGATGCATAATTTCTCTATCCTATGGATTGTGGAGGGGAGGATAACCATCTTTGACTTGACTTGACTTCTTTCTTTGTGGCTTAGGTCCCCGAAGGTCCAATTGCCAGTACGTCCCTTTGTGAGAGGGGTTGTATTCTGGGTAGGAGTCTCCAGTAAGTCGGGCCTGTGCCCCTGGTGGCTCCCGAGCTTTTCACTTTTTAATTGTTAATACTTATTGTTCTTTCTTCGATGCAATGCATAAATTGCGACTATCTAGCCATCGGCTGCTACTGGTATCGCGCATAACCGTCACTTTCATTCCTGACGTATTTCCGCAGGCGTGCGCACCTCCTCGACCATACGGGGACACCACGTGTTCAATACCAAAACGCAAAAACTTCAGGCTTTAGGAATCTTCACTCACAGCGCTTAGCCCCTGAAGAAAGCGTGAATCTTTTCTCGATCCCCAAGGGTACAGCCACGCTCGTACGATGCCTTCAATCGCCTACCCGGGAGGTCTATGTAGACCTCTACGTAAACATGAACCGCACTACTCGAAGATCGCGGAAAGAGTGATAACCATCTTTTATGGCGGACAAGTTGAAAAAGTGGCAATCGGAATGTAGCAAATTGGGATGGCGCCACAGTAGCCAGTGGAGAGATGTTGGTATTTCTTTTCTTTTTTATTTTGTATCTATCTGTCCTTTTTCATTTTGTATCTCACTCTAATAATTCATGCTCATTGGTTAAAAAAATCTCCTCTGGCTACTGTGGCGCCACCTTAAGTTGCACCTTTCGACGGACACTTTTTAAAACATTCAGATGGTTATCCTCCCCTCCACAATCCATACTCTATCCATACTAGCTCTGTCAATTACAGGGTTGCCAGATCAGTCAGCGCAATTTACCCAATTAATATTTAAAAATCCCCTAAATTTGCGACTCAAAAGCAAAAATCCCCACTTTTTTTTAATAATTAACCGATTGTTTTGAAAATAAGATGCGTTCTTCATGCACATGCTCAAAAGCAAAAATTCCCAAAAACAGGCTTTCTAACGAAAAAATCCCCACACTTTTGTATTTATTAGACATTATGTTATTACTTTAAAAAGCTAATTAAAATATAAGCTATAACATAGCTTATTTGTTGGACACAACTGCTACAGAAAAGTAAATAAAAGACGCGTTTGGGAATCCCAGGCCAGACAGGGTTACCGATACCAAAAACACGCCGAAGGCCTACTGTCCATGAGAGCGATTTTACGCTCGCGGATGATAATTCAGCGTTGTGATTGGCGGGAAAATCATTTTAAATTTGCACCAACCAATCACAACGCTGAATTATCATCCGTGAGCGGAAACCGTTCTCATGGACAACCAACTGAACGCTGCTGGGTCGATAATATAGAATCCTAATTTTCTTGTTTAATTTGTTTAATGCATCAATGGTCCCACTTATAAGCAATTTTGACAAAACAAATAGTTAGGTAATTTGCTTAATGCATTAACATGAGATACCGCCACGCGCCACTAATAAATAATAGATTGGGAATAATTTAATAAAATAGAAATTAGAATTTATTTACAATTTTAAGAATATTGATTGAAAAGTTTGCAGTTTGGATAGTATAGTGATAAAATCTTAAATCCCCTTCAATTCCTCAAATGAAAATTATTTTCCTCAGAAGAAATCCCCAGAAAAAAAAATACCCAAACTAAAAAAATACACTGAGTTTTGGGGAAAATCCCCTAATCTGGCAACCCTGGTCAACTAAACACGCTATAAAACCAAAGAGAATGGAGAGGGGGAGAGAAACAGTTGATTTACCCCCACCAATTAAGAAATGGCACACACCTGCGACCTGTGATTGTGTTCAGCGACCAAAAGAGTTCGACAAAGTTTTATTTTATTCTTGCTTAACGTTGGTAAAAAGGACGTGCTTGGTTAAAAGTATGGATTTATTTATAATTTTTTGTTTCAGTACGCACTTTTTACGTAACATTTTTGTGTCTGAATCAATACTATCAGCCAAATATCTTGCGAACTTTCACCGGTTTGATGGTTAACTTAACACAGCGGGATTACTCGTCATGCGCATGGGAGGTTGTTTTTTCCGGCTTGCTATTGGCTGTTATAAATGTCAAAACTCTTGACTTTCACATGTTCAATATGGCTGATGTTTTGTGATTGTTGTGGCTGTATATTTGTTTTGTGTTTTATTCGGTTTGATTTTACGTGTGACCTGTGTTATAGATATAAATTATTGAAACAAAATTTGTGGAAATTTATGGGTTTTTTTAATAAATTATTTTTTAAATTATTTACGTTGTTTTTTTTTTGAATAAAAACAAATTAACACTTTATCTAGGATTTATTTATGTAACAAAACATTATATACATTAATATTTTATATACATCCGTAAAATATATTTTATGAATATCTTGCTGGAGGTAAAAGCACAATGAACCAATAGAGGATTTCTGTGTGCGTCACTCTCTATTTAAAAAATTTGCTTGAACTGTAAAGACAGACAAATGATCAGTTTAAAAAGTATTAATAGTGATAAAAATTATACTAAAGCGAAAAATAAAAAGGCCTAAAGCCTAAACACTTAAAAAACTTAATAACTGACCCAGTTAAGGTACAAACCAAGATATAGAGTGTGTCTACTTAAGTTCGTACCATAAGGCAAACTTATTATTAATTTGACGAAAAAATTTAACCATTCGATATTAATTGTTTTCAGTGGTAGGTATATGAAATATCTTAAAAAATAGAAATTTATATTACGAAGAAAGTACACTTATTTTTGTCAATGGGATGGATTAGGATTTTTTTCTGCAATAACGAGCATTTTTGAGCTTCTTTTACAAAAGTATTCTATTTCAAAATAAGTATCCAGTAATGTGGAAACTTAAATTTTCATGGTTAATTAAAACCTACAATCTTTATCTGCTTCCTCATACCTAAAAAACAAGTATGTAGATATCGAACAAAATGGACCAAGCACAGTGGCCTAAGGAAACTGAAATCCTACTAAGCTTTTCTTAGTATAAGTAGGTAATATTAACTTATAGACTATAATACCTTTCAACTAAATAGGATTAACATAAATCTAAAATTTATTTGGTTGGTAAGTTTGAGCATGCTATTTTCATATATTTCTTAAAATTATACACTTCTTTTACATTTAGTACCATTTTTTATGCTAAATAAGTAATCTCGCAATAAAAGTTTAGTTTTCAAGAAATAATTCAATTTAGATTTTTATTTTCAGTTCTCATTTCCCTAAAATTTATACCTATACATTTTTCCACATTAACCTATTCCAATCTAAGAAAAAATAGGCTTCACTTGGTTCACTTGGTTTAAAATATTGCTAAATTTTATAAATAACTTTGCAAAACAAAAAGACGTTCATTAAAAAGCCAAGTTTATGTAAATTTATAGACGTCGTGCTGGCTCGATACGTTTAAATATGCTTTTTCTGTGTTAAATACTAGCTGATAGACATTAGACAAAGAATGCCTAAGTGTAAACCTTTTTGAATAGGGTGAGGGATCGGGCTGGCTTTGTTATTGCAAGGTAATTTATACGTGAGTACATAAACGTCATCTTATTAAGATTTTTCTTTTTAAAACAAATTAATTTCAAGTTATATTTTCCTTGTTCTAAACTTGAACCTATTTTACGAAAACTACTTATATTTCACCAACTATTTTCTTAGCTCGTAATCAATCAAGTTGAAGCAGATTGTTTTTAAGTAAATTATGTTGAAAGAAAGTCGATTCGTCTTGCTTAACAATTCAGTTAGAGTCTGGTTTATTTTAAAGAAATTGTATTTTTTAAATTTCAGTTTAACTTAAGTTATTTTTTTTTGTTTTGTTATTATTTTTTTAATACTTAAAATACTTATACACGTCATGCTACTTCAAAATCTTCATAGGCAATTTTTTCCAATGCGTGAAAAGGATACACTCTAAACATTTGTTTATGTTTATATATATATATCAATAGTATACAAAGGTTATTCACGGTGAGTGTTCTTTTAAAAGATCTCGGAAACTACTTGAGAAACTATTTTTAAATTTTGGCGCCAGATTTAGATAGATATTGATCTTTATATGGCAAGTACCCCATGTGTCTTGCAATTCCGGTTATACCGGAAGTGCGTATCAACTTGCTTATTTTATGGAACACCCCATCTATTACTACATTTTTGAATTCTACACAAAATTCCTAGCATATAAGTATTTAATTTGGTATTAAATTAAATCTGCAAATAAAAATGTTTGATTGGAAGTATCTTGAAAACTAAAACTTATTAGAATAGACAAATTTTCACAAACTTATCCTTATTTTGAATGCTAAATAAGATTATAATGTACAATTTGTGGGTTTTTAGTAAAAAAAAAGATTTTAATCTCATTTTTAACTTTATTTTTTAAACACCCTGTATTAATATTTTTTAAAACTTAAATATCACTTAGTTAAATTAGGTCCTGGTAAACAAAAATTTTAAACCAAATTAAATACTACGGTTTTTTATAGAAAAAAAAATAAAAATATGTTTTGGTCTGCAAACGTATTTTTTTACAAATACATTTAAATGTGTCAAACACGCATACGCTTGGGTATAGGACATAATACACAAAATATGCTTGGAATCTTGTGCAGAATCCAAAAATGTAGATATAGGGTGTTTCATTTAAAATAAGTAAGTTGATATGGATTTCCAGTAAAATCGAAAGTCCCAGAAACAAGACATATTTGCCATATGAAGATCAATAATACCTAAACCTGGAGCCAAATTTTTTAAAAAATATCTTTGGTAGTTTTCGAGATTTTCTAATAGGACACTCACTGTGAATAACCCTGTATACAAGGTCAAAATTAGCCTGTAGTATATTGCTTTTAGTATTTTCTAAATGCTTTTTAAAAGTTTAGCTCTGTAACGTTGTATATTTAATTTATTGCCAATTATAATTCCAAAAGTAACAGAAGCTTTTTCGTCTCAAGGGTATTATGTCATATTAAACTTTTACTTCGTGTACGTTTCTCCATGGACAGAGAAGTTCCTAAAATATATTTACTACATTAAGCAGACAGCAGAAGCAGATTTTGAATGTAAGCGTTTGTCTAATCGCTACCGGCTAGTGTTTAACAGATTTAAACTCAATTGCTAGTATCCAGCTGGCTTTCTTATACAGGAATAAAATTTGTTTCATTTGATATTATATCGAGTATGTCATATTACAACTTAAACAGGTAAATAAAATAACAATGTAATACAAATAATATTTTTATTTATTATCGAAACACCAATCAAATCACAGCAAAATGGAGATCTGTCGCTATTCTTTTCCCAGTCCCAAACTGTTTGCCAACTGTCTGCACTTTATTGTCACTTCTTCTTGAACTAAACTAAAACACATGGCTAGCACCACTAGTCCAACGAAAATATAAAGACAACACGCGAAAATTTGTAACTGTCCTTGTAAGTCCCCTTGATGAGTAGGCAACTTGTCACCCACTCCAATTGTAGACAGTGCCAGAAAACAAAAATAAATTGCATCTAAGAATGTCCAACTACTGGTGTTGGCAAAACATGCAGCACCGAGGCCAATATATGAAAAAAAGAAAAAAATTACTAGGAATGTAGGCACTGATGGCGTGACAGAGGTGGCTGAGTCCTCTGGTGGTGGAGAACTGCTATTTTTATCGGGGGTCGCCAGATTAGAGGGATGCGGGATGGTGTGTCATGATGAGTACAATGTCTGAAACAATAATAATAAATACTTTATACAGTGAATTGAAAGGGGGTCTTGTGGTACATATTTTAAAGCTTCTGGTTAGTACTTTATAATTCTATAATATAAAGTCAATACCTTAACTTACTACAAAATGGCGGTACTTTTAAAATTACCTAAATACCTTATTTAGATGGCCAGGTTTCCGAAACTTGTAAAGTTAGACGTACATAATGTGGTATTTTCTGAAAGCTCTTTTAAATATCTTTTTAGTGGTGATACTGATAATAATGAGTGTCTGTACAGGGTAGGACACAAAGTACTTATTTTTTTTAATAAAACACCCTGTATATTTAATTACCGTAAAAAGATCTTTAAATAGGCTTTAGGAAAATACCATCTTTTGTACATCTAACTTTATTAGTTTCGGAAATATGGCCATCCAAATTAGGTATTTTGGTAATTTTTAAAGTACCGCCGTTTTGTAATAGGTGCAGATATTGATTTTATATTCAACGGTTATAAAGTACTAGTCAGGAGCTTTAAAAAATATGCCACTAACCCCCTTTCTTATTTATTTATTTTTCTCAAGGAGGCGCCTATCCGCCATCTTGATTGATGCTAACCAGAACTATCGTGTTTACGTCAAAAAGTAGTTTATATCCCCCATTAGTCATACACAAATTTTATAAAGAAAAGATTAAGGGTACAAAAGTTAGTAGGAGGGGACTATTTACGTCCACACTGTATATAATTATCTAGAATATTTGAAATATTTAAAGTAATACAAAATTTTGAATAATGCCAAATATAAAAGCCATACAAAAAATTAACAAAAGTTTAATTAATTAAAAAAAAAATATGTGTTTTTTTTTGTGTAAAAGAAGACTAGAAGCTATTTTAAAGTGGGATATCCATCACTTTATTAAAGTTAGTAAAACTTTAGGTACACTATATTTAAATTTAACCATTTTTTTTTTTTGGTATTCTGTAGCTAAAGAATATTTTACTTGCTTACAGTCTTATTTTTTCCTTAATGTGCATTGTGCATACAGAAATAAACTGAACTAAAATTAAGCTTTCTTTATAATTTAAAATTATATGATATACATTTTTGCTCCTTTAAGACTCAATTTATGCAAATATGATATACATTTTCTTTTTTTGTTTTTGGTAAATAATAGGAGATCTACTTTAAAATCAACATATTTCTAAAGTGGCTTTACCCTTGTATATTCTCTTCGTTTTCTTCCAATTCATCCAATTCAATATCGGTTGATATCCCAACTATGGATGAATTTTTTAGGGGACTACCGTGATTGTGTCGATGTGTAGGACAATTAGGATCTAAAAAGAGTAGTTTTAAACGTTTTTATGATAAAAAAGAAGAATTTTTAATACATATTGTATTCGTATACCGGGTGGCGCCTTGCTTTCGTCTTCAAAAAGTAATCTTACATTTTTTCTGTAAAATGTTCAGGGAGTCAATTATTAACCCTATTAAAATTTACATGGGATTTCCTATGTTCGACGCACCACCTGGTATAAATACAAATGTGTGGAACACTGTGGGTACTACACTTTTATTACCTGCAAGAATTTGTCGTACCGGTCCTTGTCTGCACCTTCCTCTCGTATGACTTGCTCGTACTGTTGCTAAAATCGCTCTTTTTGGCACTTCATGGTGTTCGACATAGTGGTTAGTGTGGTTCGGTTTAAAACTGACATGGTTTGGAGTACTGTGTGTTGAAGAAAGCTGTATTGAAGCCGTATCTTAAAAGACAAATTAATTTTATAAGTTCTATTAGACACATTAAGTTTTTAGTAACCTACCTTCCATACCTTTGCAGTAATAACTCCTTGTAGGTGAACTTGGTGCCTTATGGTACCCTACAGTGGGGCAAGGGTAGTTCTCCTTATTTTTGTTGCAACATATTTTCAAATACCCTCTTCGTACACCAAGTGCCAGCACATTTCCTAACTCTGACAGAAGAATTAGCATTAATGGTACTCCGATAATGGCATAAAGAATAGCTACAACTTTTCCTAAGGCAGTTTTCGGAGAGAGTCTTCCATAACCTAAAAGTTAACAAATAAAGTACGGGATTTTAATTTGTGGTATTACTCTCACATTTTTTACAGCTATTCTATACCGGGTGGTGCATCGCCAGCCTGGCCATAGGAAATCCCATCAAAATTTGGATACCTCTAAATATTGGCTTTGATTTTCCAACAAAGTTGTATTAGACTATTTTTAAGATGTTGATAAGATTAGGTCACACGCTTAATTTCTTAATTTTCTAATAAGCAAAGAAAAGGTTATAAAAAACAATTATTTGTAAAATTGTTTTCTACTTGATACATAGTGTAATGAATCCACCAGTATGACTAAAATGTCTTGTCCATTTTTAATTTACGTCTTAATTTATATTAGTTATTCATTATTATTTATTCATTACTGGTGTTTTCATTTCGGTGTGTGGCAGGTATGCAACGATTTTACAAATGGTTTTTCTTAAATAACTTTTAATTGACTTATTAAAAAACAACGAAATTTAGTGTGTGAGCTTATATTATCAACGTCTTCAATGTTGAATACAATTTTGTTGTAAAATCAACGGGGAAGCAAATATTTGAAGGTATCAAAATTTACATGATATTTACTATGGCTACTCTCGCGATGCACGTCCACACCCTTAATAAAAGAACTAGAATACCTACTCCGTATCTAAGTCTATAAAATAAAACGGCAGATCTTGCGTGGACAATTCACTAGTAACTTTATTTTTTCACTACCAACTACTAGTGTTGGTAGCATTGCCACTTGTCACGCCAATATATTTTTTAATAATGGCCGTCTCGTTTATGAGATCATCATTGGCCGGTTACAGCACTCGAACGATGTTACCAACAGAAGTAAGTAACTGTTTGCAATATCGCGAAATAAAAGTCACTAAACAATTGACAATACATGAACTGCCATTTTAAGAAACCATTAGTTATTCTATTTTTTTATGAGGACTGCGTGCACCTCCAGGTAGATCTCTAGCAGCTTTAAGGGGCAGACCTTTATATGGGCAAGTAAAGATTAGGTTTTGTGATGTGGTTAAGTTACGTTACTTGCAAAAAGGTAAATAATAATTTTACCGCCTTAACTGGACAATTTATTGGTCTTATATCGACTTAATTCTTAATTTATTATGTTGATAAAATATGATCTTACCTACTGTAGTTAAAAGTGTTATTGCATAAAGAAGAGATCCTCCAAAAGTCCATTTTGGTCCAGATAAATTTAGATTTTCGTCATTCTTTGCAGTTTCTACCACTGATCTTTCGAATTTTTTAAGCTGTTCAGTCACTAACTTGGTCCAGTTTTTTTCATATAGTACGTTGAGTCGTTCTGAAAAAAATCACTGTTAAAATTTTAATAAAAAGAGTACAATTTATACAGTTCATTTCCTTATGTATTATGTATGAAAACGGTCGATTATTTGCTAAAGTAAGATAGCTAATGAAGAAGTTAAATAATGTTAAATACAAAACTTTTAGTGTTTTTAGAAATCTATTACACTGCACATAAACTAAGTATGCAGGATTAGTCAAAAAGCCATGATAAACAAAGTTACTTTATTTTAAATAGAACTCCCTGTATATTATTTGATATTTCAATTATTTACAAGATTCTAAAAAAATGTTAAGTACACTACATACCCAATTTTAACCGTTTTCGAGATATCGAGTTCCGAATATCGTTTTAAAATAAATCTAATAACAATAATAAAAAATACTACTAAGTTTTAGTAAACAACAATTTAAAATCCTACATTATAAGATGCTCAAAGTGTCCACCGTTTACCTCCTGGCAGTAATGAATTCGTTAAACAAAATTTTGTAGAGAATCTGAAAGGATATTGGGAGCAATACTTGAAATTTCATGCATTATTCTGTGTTGCAAATCTTCAATATTTTATGGCCTATTTTTGTACACTAAATTTTTGATATGGCCCCAAAGGAAAAAGTCAAGAGGGGTCATATCAGGAGACCTACCAGGCCATTCATTTGTACCTCTGCTCCCAATCCATTTACCAGGAAAAGTTTCCTCTAGATATTCCCTCACCATCCGTCCAATATGTGGTAAAGCCCCATCTTGTTGAAACTATATTTGTTTAACCGGTACAATGGGATTATTATGGTACGGGAATAATCGTCTGAGCTGTGGAACAATATTCGTTTGTAAAAGTAATAAAAATTGTTCAGAGTTTAAATTTTAATGTATTAAATAGGGTCCTATGACGTTTTCACCAATTATGCCACACCAAACATTGGTTAGTTGTAGTCGTTGGGTATGAACTTGTTCCATCCAATGAGGGTTTTCGTCTGACCAATATCTACAGTTGTGTGGATTTACGTTCCCGTTTAAACAAAACGGTAATTCATTAGAAAATAAAATGTGGCTGACAAAGTAACATTTTTATTAAATTTATCCATAATGATTTCGCAAAACTGAATTCTGCGGTCAAAATCGTCTTCACCCAATTCTTGTAACAAATTAATTCTATATGGTTTGAATTTTTCTTTTTCGTAATCTTTAAATGGATTATCGACTCATATTAAGATTTAAAGCCCGCTGTTGTGTCGAATTTATTGGATTTTCTACCGCATCTAACATGACATTTGGATAATTTTCTTCATTAGTAACGCTTAACGGTCTTCCACTTCCATGGCTTTTTGACTAATCCTGTATACTTAGTTTATGGGCAGTGTCATAGATTTCTAAAAACCCTAAAAGTTTTGTATTTAACATTCATAACCAGCTATCTTACTTTAGCAAATATTCGACCGTTTCCATACATAAAAAGCGACCCTGTATAAAGTCAATACCTTTAACTACTACAAAAGGCGGTACTTTAAATAAAAGTTACCCAAATACCTGATCTGAATACTTTTATTTCCAAAACTAATAAAGTAAGATATACTTATTTGATATTTTCCAAAGCTCTTTTAAAGATCAGTTTATGGTGAATTGGTGATAATATACAGGAAAGGAAAAGATATATTTTTTAATAAAGCATCCTGTGTATTATATCCAACAATATATCAATCAATAAATGTAAAATAATCTTCTAAAAACAGACCCTGTATTATGAAAGAGGAGCAGTTTTGGACCCATGTTTATATGAGTTTTAAGTAATTGTCTAGAGAGTGTCGGCAACTTCGATTTTGACCAAACGACGCTTATCTCGAATCTGAAAGAGATAATTTTTAGTCGTAAACTTTTCGTTTCCGAGATATCCATCGTCAAATTTGAACTAACCTCATTTTACTATATTTCCCCTCCTTTTTGCACACAATTCTCGATTATTTATACTATATTTCCCCTCCTTTGTCCACAAAACTGTTGATTTTAAGTTAAACTGGTATACAATGTTTGATTTTCACCTTTTAAAACCTCATTTTCTAGGTATTTTACACTTTTTTTGAATTAAATTGCATAGCTTTGCTTTCAATCGTTTTTAAACGCAGCAAGTTATGGTGGAAGCGGTGGAGCAGTGTATGCACGGTTGTAACGTTTTTAAACGGACCCTTCCCAATTTATTTGATAAAAGGTGTAAAATACATAAAAAAATGAGGTTCTAAAGGTGAAAATTAAATATTGTGGGCCAGTTTAGCTCCAAATCAAGAATTGTATGCAAAAACAAGGAGAAATTTAGTGAAAATGAGGTTAGTTAAAATGCCAATTTTGATGATGGATATCTCGGAAACAAAACGTTTCAGACTAAAAATTCTTTCAGATTCAGCGATCAGTGCCCCAAAAATCGGAGTTGCGGACACATTTTTGGACAATTACCGAGTTTTTTATATTTTTCAGATTTAAAATTTACCCCCTAATTACATTCTGTAACACTCTGCACTGAGAAAGAACAAAAATTAAAAATTAATTTAATAAGCTACGGTTATATTATTTCTGTTTTATTCTATAACGATAATTTCACAATGGCAAACAATTTACTAGAATTCCTTACATTTTATCTAAATTTTAGATGTACTTCCACAAATTAAATTCCATTGCTTATAATGATAAGAGATACTACACCACTAATGCCATTTTAAGTTACGTCCTATCTTTTTCGCCCATCTTTGCAACTAATGGAGTGAAAATACAGATATGGCCATCTTGAAAGTCTAAGAGAAGTTGCTTTCTCGCATTTGGAGATCAAGCGATAGTTTCAGAATAGTTCTGATTGCTTTCGTCGCTATGTTTGACTTATACAAGGGGCATTCAAATAGGTATTTGCTTTTAATTATTACTTTATAAACTTTTAAATAGGTGCGATTTAATGGATAGTATTTCGTAAGAATGGAGAGCTCTTTGGATCTCACTCTTACGGCAAAGCTTCTTTTTGCTAATTGATGAGCTATGGGGAATATCCCGCTTTTATTTAGGTATTTTCACGGCTTTTTATCTAGGAATTCACCACCACTTGTGTCACTCTCCTGCATTTTTTTACAGTCCAAGTTGAAAGGCGCATAACTTGCCGTTAATTCGTAAAGTATCCCAGCAAACACTATTTGCCGGCAATATACATTTTTCGTATTGGCATTGATGGTAAAGTATTGGCAATTGGTGGCAATATTATGCCAACATCTAATACGCATTAAAAGTTAACCGTAAATAAACACTCAATTGTCAATAAATTTTACATGCAGGCGAATTGCCGGCAAGCATACAAAAATGGCGGCAAACCAATCCTGATTAAATAAAGCATGCCTTTTTGTTGCAGGCAAATAAATATTGGATTTTTGAAGGCAAACCTTTAACGCATATTCATACTTTTCAAACCATATTATTAACATTGGTATTTAACTAACATTAGAGCAATTTTTTTAATATGTGTTATTTATAATGGCAGCTAAATAAACATGATTATTTTATGTTTTTTTACATAATTTAAAGGAAATGGCCTTTTCATAACCTTTTTTTGTTACAAATCATGCAAATAAAAATTAAGTAAAACAAAATGTTTATTATGTATTTTTGAGAGAATAAAAATAAAATGATGGTAAAATTAGCTAAGTTAATTTCGACCGAAGGTGACAAATTCAAATTTACCGCTTAGCCGAAATACAAGATTTGTTTTCTACGTGGTTTTCTAGCTTTTTAGTTTCTTTTTTAAAGAAAAGAGTTTTTATAGTCATAATTAAGTGTATTCATTACCTAATTAGAGTGTGTTGTGTGATTAATTGGTGATGGCTAGTCGAGAAGGCGAGTTATTCAAGTAGACTGTGAGGAGCTGTAAACATTTTGTTTAAAACCTTTTAGATTTATAGTAACTTAAAAAATTATATGAAATTAGTGAGTTGTCTTATTAAAAGTTTTAAAGACGTGTTAATAAAAAATATTATATATATTTAGTAGTTTTTTTTTGACATTTAACTCTTTTAAAATATTTCTCCCTATGTTTTGGATCTGAAAATTGAATTTAAGTGTCCCTTAAATACTTATTACTTTAAAGTGTTTTTTTTTATTTACTATCTTTTTTTTTTAATTTTATTACATACCTTTAATTTTTATGGTTTATTGTTACCGTATAAAAACTTATATTATGTAATTTTCTTAATGATAAAGTTTTCCTGCCTTTTTTCGATTACAAAATTCTAAATATGTTATTTAACTTTTGGGACTTTCAATTTATAAAACTTGCAATACTTATTTAATGATAAATGCCATTATCCTAAACGCATTTATTCATCATAATCTATTAATGATGGATGCCATCACGGTATCTTTCAACACGTGGCCCAATAACGGCCAATTGCCCACTTTTGTGTCTTTTTGTTATCTTTTGCCAATATCTTATTAATGATATATGCCATCATCCTAAACACATTTTTTTCATCATAACTTATTAATGACAGATGCCATCACATTATCTGCAACACGTGGCCCAATAACGGCCAACTGCCCACATTCGTGTCTTTTTGATACCTTTTTGCCAATCCCTTGCCATAAAAGAGTGTTGGTAATGCCAGTAAATTAAATGTACATGGCCGGCAAAAAATGTTATATGGGATCTATTCCTCAAAAACTATCAGTTTGAGATTACTCTCCGTGTTTTATATTTGTTTGACCTGGTACATTTTTATTAGTTTTTTAAATTTTAATTTACTGAACTTTAGTTCGTTTTGTTATTATTTGTTTTACACATTAACTAAATTGCTTCTACCTAATAATAGTTTTTAAATGGAGTTTAATTTAATTTTTAATTTATTTTTTTACATGGTATCATATTATTTGATGCTCTGATGCTAAGTTATTTTTAAAATAAATAGAACAACAATATTTTTTACTTTAATTTCTACCGCTAATGAGTAAAATGGGCATAAGTAGGAGTACTTAGCTCTTTACCGCTTGGTTTAACAAATGTTAAAATTGTCAAATTAAACCAAAGGATCAATTTTGACAGTTTTGGCATCCCGTTTATCCAGCGGTTAAGCGGCTGAGTAATCCTGAATGCGCATGACATGATGTTGATATATTAAAACCAGCAATAACTGACGTATAGTACATTAAACATTTTTATATTGAATTTAATAGACTTAAAATTGGTCAAAAATATACAGGGTTTTCCATTTAAAAATCCCACTTGACAAGGAACATCCTATTTTTAGGACACTTTTTATATTTACTAATACTGTAAATAAAATTAGTGTATCCAAACAAACATTTGTTATTTTAAGTTATTTTTTTGTATCTTGCAGATATCTTGTGTATAAATAGGGTTGAAAATAGGGTTGGGACATAGAGTGTAAGGCTTTCGCAGCCATCTTCTGCTAAAATTAAGTTTTTTGGGCCATTCGGCCGTCGTTATAGATTTTGTTTCCTTGACGTTTCGCCAGCGCGAGATCTTGGCAATTCTCAAGATCGTTTGACTAGGTAAGGTTGCCTCTGTAAGCCTTGCAACATGGCTGACCATACGTAACATATGTATTTTGCTCATTATTTTATGAAGTTTTTAACAGTGTAGTTTGTGTTTTTTGTCAATATTAAAAAATACTTTTAAATACGGTTGTTACCGTAACTTTATTTCCTATTAATAAATTATTTAACAATGATTATTTAGGCTGATTTTTAAATATTGTATGTTGCGCTCTTTCGCCTTCATAGTATTATCCGTCTAGACATCCCTTGTTTTCTATGTTGGCGCCAAGGAACCAGCAGTGCGGTACATATGTGACGTAATGAGGCAACCTTACCTAGTCAAACGATCTTGAGCAATTCTCAGAAGGTTCTGTGTATTACAGTAGTACGCAACTAGTCTACTGGGAACCTTCTGAGGATGCCAATCACTCGCGCTGGCGAAACGTCAAGGAAAAAAATCTACAACAATAGTCGAATAGCCCAAAAACTTAAGTTTTGCAGGGTTGTCTAAGAGCGAATTTATTATATATTTTCGAATTTTAAAAGACATATAAAAATAAAGGATTAAATCCTAATTAAATATAATGGTTTAAATCCTTATTAAAAATAAAGGTTTAAATCCTAATTTCTTCGTTTAAATATTTATTCGTTTTAGATACAAAAACAATAATTTCTTACTAAAAGCTATACAGTTTAAATCAAGTTTTTAAAAATTAATAAAATTGTAATTTGCAATAACTTTTAAAAATCATTAATGCAGATTACATTTTTAAAATTTAATTCAATTCTGTTCAGAAACACCGAATAGAGAAAATGTAGGTATTTCATAAAATTTCCAATGTTTTCATATAAAATATGGTCAATAAATTCTCTTTCATAAATTCCAGTGTTCAGAGATTAAATTTTACTATTGGAATTGCTACTTTTATTTTATAAAAAAATGTTTTTTTACTTAATTAAAAAACAATATTATAATGTATATGCGTTTGTTAAATAGCACACTAATTTTAATTTTAAAACTAAGACATTACTACTTTAAGAAATAAAACACTTGCCTGTTATTCTAAATTTGAGGACTATTAAGCGTTTTTTAATTACTTTTAACCGATTTTTAAATTTATGTAAATGTAAAATCTTGTTTATTTTAAAGAGTGCACTTCTGCGGTGGTCATATAAAAAACCAAATCAGAATTGCGAGAGAGAAAGGTACTAGATTTATTTTTTTTGCTCTAACGTACATTGATCTTTCGGCAAGGCTGCCTCTAGTATGTGTGTGCTCAGATCTTAAACCCTAAAGTAAAAAAGAATTGATCAGGTGTTTCCGCATTGTTTATACCTACTAGAGATAGCATTGCCACTCTGTGCTAACAGTTTACGTAAGTGAAACAGTTTAAAGGTAGAGAGGGTAGGGTTAATTTGTGCTAAACAGGCACATTTTTATGATTTTCTTCTTAACGACACAGTCAAATTTATTTATTAAACTCAATGGTACACTAAAATATAAAAAAAATACAAAATACGGCAATGTCAGCCATTATTCGAAAGTCTGTTAAAAAAAGGTAAATTGCCGTGGCTATAATCTCTCTCGTCTTGGTTTATGTAAAAATTTTCATAATCATAATATTTTTGAAATAATTTCTATTAAGAACATTTATTTAGAAAAAAGGGGAAAAAGCTGAAACCCTTGACGTTAACCCCGATGCAAATTTATTGAATGCCATTTCAGTACATCGACGTTGAGATTTAAATCTTACGTAGAATAACAATAGTTGTTCTATAAAAAGACTCTTGTTTTCTGTGTTATTTACTATGGGCAGGAGTTAGGTAGTATTTAAATATTCGGTATTCTAACGATCGTATTCACTAAGCTCTCACTAACCTTATCAGACTAATAGCAGCTAATGTCAATGCCAAAAAGCTGCTATCAGTTTGATAAAGTTAATGAGAGCTTGGTAAATACGATCGTTGACTCTTTGTTTGACCTCCGGACAGTGCGGACGTGCGTAGAGGACTACAAAGTTCTTCCCGGAGTGGCGGCTAGAGGTGTCGTACGAACGTTTTTAACTTCGGGGATCAAGGAAGGATTAACGCTAAATTGACGGCATCTTTCTTCTGGATCTAAGCGCTGTGAGCGAAGATTCCTATAAGCTGATGGTATCCTGTTTGGTGGTAAACACGAGGTATTTCTCAAATGGCGGGAAATAGATGGGCGTACCATGGGAACTGTCAGTTGTGAAAGTGAAGGTTATACGTAACACCAGTAGCAGATTTTGGTTTGACAGCCGACAATTTATGCATTGCATCGATTGTTGAATTATTTGTTTTATTTTTAGAATTTCTGGGAGCTACGAGTTCGATTATCCAGATTTTCCGCCGACGAAGCCCTGGAAAGCATAGTCCGGAAGGGGAGAGTGGTGGATTGGACCTGAAGGGACCAGAACCAAGAAAAAAAAATAGAAATAGAAATAGAATAATACGACCGTCAATCCTATTCAAAATGCATTTGGCTCGTATTGAAATAGTATTCCAATACACCTGTGTGTTTAGTATTTGGTATTCGACTGAATACTGTATTGTGAATACCGATTTTTATCACAGTATTTGAATACTTACTTTGTGTCCATATTTCGTTTATTAATTTATTAATCGCGGTATTCGAATCCTGTTTTTAATATTTAAAAAAGCGACAAGTATAACTGCAAGACAGCTTTGTGTTTTTTTGTGTCGGTGAAAAGGTATTCATTTAGAGTGCACATACCTTTGGTATATAATTTTTTTCCTTTGTATTCAAATCCTGAATACTATTTAGATTACGGTATTCGTAATTTATATTGGAATACAGGATCTCAGTATTCCACCCATCTCTGACCATTGAGGCAGGCGAAACGCCTCAGTGAAGAGGGTCCAGAGGGTCTTTCCAGTGACGAAAATTTTTGTGCGTCACGCTCCAGGACTTGAAGCTCTTGAACTGCTCTAAAAAGTTAGTCATTGGAACGCATCCTTAGACAAGGAAAGAGAGATACTTTAAGAAATTTTAAAATTTCGTTGTTTTTAACCTTTCTTGGCTTTATAATAATAATAATCTCATTTTAATATCTAATTCCACTTTAAATAAATAATTTTAAAAATCCATCCTTAATCATAAAAAAACACGTTTGAAGCACAAAAACCAAAAGAGGGTTGGTGCATGAGGGGCAAGGGGAAAGAAAAACGGAGTAGCTTAGGTGCATAACACTTTCCGTCACTGGAACGCCATAAAGTAAAACGAAATGCTCCTGAGCTACTCGGGAGCGCTCTATTTGCGTCACTGGAAAGCCACTCTGGTGAATAACATAAAATGCAGAAGTTCTTCTCTTAACTGTCAAAAACCGAGATCAACAAAGTTTAGGTTGAATACTATATGAAGGGATATGTTTGGGAGTGGAGCATGCCAGATATGATCCAAAGAGTAAAAATTTGACGGAAAAAGAAAAAAACTCGAAATGTACGTTTTTTTATTAATAATAAATAACAAGTATATATTTTCCATATTCTACTTTTTTCCTTGATTTTCGTTGATTACACAAAACATGTTGTATTGGTGACGCAGCTTTCATTACTCTGTTGGTACTGTTGCCCAGCTGAACAATTTTGCAAAACGACATAATAGTTCCATAAGGCTAAGTAACATTGGTAATATTGATTACAAGCTTCAGCTTGCCACCTCTGTGAATTATTGTTACATGAATCAGGTCCGGTTATAGGTGGAAGAGTAGTGGTGGGAACTTGTGACATGACTTGTTGATAGATTCCCAGCATTGCAATCTAAAAGTGTAGTAGTAAAACTAAGCTTTATTTCATAGAAATCTACAATTTAAGGGCTTATTGCAATGACATGATGAATTAAAGCAAAAATCAACTATTGCTATTAAAATTTAGCCCCGGATCTTGAGTTTTTAGGAGGGGCATAAATTACCCAGCAAACACTATTTGCCGGTAATGTACATTTTTCATATTGGCATTGATGGTAAAGCATTGGCAATTGGTGGCAATATTATGCCAACATCTAATACGCATTAAAAAGTTAACCCTAAATAAACACTCAATTGCCAATAAATTTTACATGCAGGCGAATTGCCGGCAAGCATACAAAAATGGCAGCATACCAATCCTGATTAAATAAAGCATGCCTTTTTGTAGCAGGCAAATAAATATTGGATTTTTGAAGGCAAACCTTCAACGCATATTCATACTTTTCAAACCATATTATTAACATTGGTATTTAACTAACATTCGAGCAATTTTTTTGATCTGTTTTATTTATAATGGCGGCTAAACAACATTATTTTATGTTTTTTAAATAATTTAAAGGAAATAGCCTTTTCCTAACATTTTATTGATACAAATCATGCAAATAAAAATTAAGTCAAACAAAATGTTTATTATGTATTTTTAAGAGAATAAAAATAAAATGATGGTAAAATTAGTTAGGTTAATTTCGACGATTTCGACCAAAGGTGATAAATTCAAATTTCCCGCTTAGCCGAAATACAAGATTTGACAGATGAGGCAACCTTGCTTTTGTTTGGCCGCTTTGTGCAATTGTTTTCTACGTGATTTCTCAGCTTTTTAGTTTCTTTTTTAAAGAAAAGAGTTTTTAGTAGACATAATTAAGTGTATTCATTACCTAATTAGTGTGTGTTATGTAATTAATTGGTGATGGCTAGTCAAGAAGGCAGGGTTATTCAAGTAGACTGTTAGGAGCTGTAAACATTTTGTTTAAAACCTTTTAAATTTGTAGTTACCTAAAAAATTATATAAAATCAGGGAGTTGCCTTATTAAAAGTTTTAAAGACGTGTTAATAAAAAAATTAAATATATTTAATAGTTTTTTTTGACATTTAACTCCTTTAAAATATTTCTCCCTATGTTTTGGATCTGAAAATTGAGTGTAAGTGTTAAATACTTACTATTTTAAAGTGTTTTCTTTAGATTTACTATCTTTTTTTAGTTTTATTACATACATTTTATTTTTATTTGGTTTATTGTTACGATATAAAAATTTATATTATGTAATTTTTTTATTGATAAAGCTTTCCTGCCTTTTTTCTCATTTTTTCAATTACAAAATTCTAAATATGTTACTTAACTTTTGAGACATTCAACTTATAAAACTTGCAATACTTATTTAATGATAAATGCCATTATCCTAAGCGCATTTTTTGCCAATAACTTATTAATGATAGATGCCATCATCTTAAACGCACTTTTGGCATAAATTATTAATGACGGATGCCATCACATTATCTGCAACACGTGGCCTAATAACGGCCAATTGCCCACTTTCGCGTCTTTTTGATACCTTTTTGCCAATGCCTTGCCATTAAAGAGTGTTGGCAATGCCAGTAAATTAAATGTTCAACGCCGGCAAAAAATGTTATATGGGTAACGTCTGCCATTTTTTAAAACCTTTAATTTAGCCTTGTTTTTCTCTTTTTATAAATATACCGGGTGTTATAAATCTATTAGACAGCCATAACTCCAAGAGTATTAGCGAAATCAATAAGAAACTTGGTATAGCTAAGTGGTATGAGAAGAAGATAGTTCTTGCATATTTCTTACTTTTTGGTTATTTCCGGTTTAACAGAAAACTATTCCAATTTTGAAATTTTAAATAGAAATTTCTGTACATTTTATTATTTTTGGATTTCAAAGATCATACTAAATAGAAATTTGACATTTTAAAAAGTTTTTACACCTACCTACTTGATCTACTTGAGAGTCATTTTTAATGATGCATCTAGGTTGCCATGATCTTCTAATTATGTACTTACTTTTAATCCGATCGCAAATAAATTGGTATCTTTAGATTCGTAAAAATATCCTTTTTGCAAAAAATTCTTGTCTAAAAGAGGTTTGTCATTTGAAATTAGTTAGGCGCGAAAATATTGTGAACACCTAGTATAAAAAAGTATACATTTTAATAATTTTAAAAATATAGATTTTGGGAAATTTAAATTTTAATTGGGTTACTTAACATTGGGAAATTTGCTACATAAAAATATACGTGAGGTGTCAAGGTTTAAAAAGTATAAATCAAACAATTTTCTAGGTTACTCTTATACGTAATAATAAAATAAAAACATTACAAACTGGGTAGCGTAGAAATGCAAAACAAATACTGGAAAATTTGATATTTAAAGAAGAGAGAAAGAAATTAAAAGGGGGATTTTATTAGATAATAAGTAGTTAGTGTAGTCAAATATAAAGTTAAAGTTTTAGTTACGCCCCCGTACGGGCTACTCCCAGTGGGGGTATGCCCGTACAAAATTACAAAGTTAAATTAGTTCCTGCAGTGTAGTTAAAAATGCCTTAATAGTTTTATCCAACACTTACATATAATATCTACATAATTGATCAGATTTTGAGGATATAAAGTGTACTATAAGTCACTAGTGAGCTAAAGTACCCTTTAGCTCACTAGTGAATTATAGACAATACAAAATTTTGTTGCTGGTGTTGACAATGACAAGTAACAAATAATGGATGACGTTTTCAAATTATTTTCGATATTAAAAACGATTTATACGAAAGTGTTGGATAAAATTTTGTATTAGACACGTGAGTTATTACATATAAGTCACTTAAGAAAATTACCTCTCTCGCCCTTCGGGCTCGAGGGTTAAACTTTTCTTGCGTGACTTATATGTAATATAACTCACTTATCTAATAAATAACTATTATTGTCCACCGGTCCCATGGTCCCAAAAGATAGTTCCATATGGTACATTGGTCCGAAGTGACGTAAAGTGGCCCTATGTATTTCAAAATTACACGTCACAATATCAATTGACCAACTTTTTTATTCTTATCTTTCATACTAGCCACTAAAACTTTGCAATTGTATTTTTCTAACATTATCTAGGGCCCTTAGATTCATTTGCGTCCAATCATGGCCGCCTAGATTAAATATTAAAAATGGCTCTATAACACTGTATTATGCAAATTTGTTTAAAATTTAATATTTGATCGTTAACCGGGGTATATACGGTCATGCAAACCCGAAACGCATTTGCATGAAAGCAAATATCAAATGAAGCTTTTGATACACACGATTCAGATGTATCTGTCAGATCAGCGTCACTTTTGGCTCTGATGGTGTGATCAACTTGAACATAAGCGTAATTCAGCGAAAAGATTTTTTTTATTTTTGTCAATGTATACAGGGTGTCCGGGAAAATGTGGAAATCTCTCGCACACGTATGGAACAGATGAAAATACCACGACAAGTTTCTATAAAATTTTTCCGTTTAAGCCCCCCTGCGGAGATATGATCCCCTAAAGGGGGCAGCTAGAAATCGATTTTTCGTGAATAACTTTTAAAGCGCTCTGTATAATTTGATAATATTTTAGTACGATGCATACTAGTAAAGACCTCTTAAAATAGTGCCCTTGAAACTTATGTCGCTTCTTTAGTTTGCCAGGGACGGACTAGTTTTCGCACATTATTGATAATATTTTTTACGCCCTGTATGGTGAAGACACAAAAAATATGTTTTTGGGTAGTTTAAACCTTTTGCTAAAAAAAGGTACTCTTGTTTGACATCGATAAAATGAGCCGTTTTCGAGTAAAAAATTATTTTAACAACATTTGCAACAAATTCCTGACCTGCTACGAGAGGACTTCAATACTGAATCAAAAATTACAAATTACATCGAAAATAAAATATTGTATTATTAAACAAAAATAAACTCTTATTGTTAAAATAATTTTTACTCGAAAACGGCTCATTTTATCGATGTCAAACAAGAGTACCTTTTTTTAGCAAAAGGTTTAAACTACCCAAAAACATATTTTTGTGTCTTCACCATACAGGGCGTAAAAAATATTATCAATAATGTGCGAAAACTAGTCCGTCCCTGGCAAACTAAAGAAGCGACATAAGTTTCAAGGGCACTATTTTAAGAGGTCTTTACTAGTATGCATCGTACTAAAATATTATCAAATTATACAGAGCGCTTTAAAAGTTATTCACGAAAAATCGATTTCTAGCTGCCCCCTTTAGGGGATCATATCTCCGCAGGGGGGCTTAAACGGAAAAATTTTATAGGAACTTGTCGTGTTATTTTCATCTGTTCCATACGTGTGCGAGAGATTTCCCCACATTTTCCCGGACACCCTGTATATACTTTAACTTTCCAAAAACAAGGCGCCAAAGTGCTAATTTGTTAACACAAAACCAACAATATAACCCCGTAAACGACGTTCCTAAGCTGAAAAGTTAACTGACGTGTCCCTACACATGCACAAAGTTTGCACGACGCGCGCCACGAAAAATCAAACTCGGACATCAGAGTCGCATGCCAAGCCAGATGTGGCAGTTTTTTAATACACACGGTCAAATTTGCGCGCGAACTTTGGCTTTTTTGACAGATGTGACAGTTTTGCATGACCGTGCATACCACGGTTTACGTATGTACTTACCATAATACCCATAAATATACCCACTAGAGTCTTCATGGTTAAAACGTTTACCCAGCTAAAATGTCTACTAATGTTCGGCTTATCTAGTTGGGTGTAATTTATATAGCGTTAAAAATGTTTCAAAATTTATATAATTATTCATCTTAAATCAAAACAGAAACAATAATAAATATTTAATCCTATGCTGTAAAAAAATCCTTTCATTTAGGTTTAGGAAATAATAGTAAACATAAAATAATATATTTTTTGTCAAATCATTAAATAATTATAGTACGCAGCAATTTAAAATTGTACCGATTATTTAGGTGATTTGCTAACTTTGATAGTACCAATAAAAATCTTTGCTAATAAATATTTTATACAATATTTGGGAGGTGACTAGGAAATTTTCCTTTAATAAAATAATTTCTTTAGGTTTTTCACAATAACAAATATTTCATTTTGGTTAACAGCAAAATACAGGAAATGAATAGAAATTATTGTATATTTTTTTTTTTTGGTAAATGGTGTTAAAAAGACTAGAAATCTATTTTTTGTTGTCAGGATGAGTGTCAAAATTTTCACTTGTAATACCTCTAGTTCTAAATTTATTTGCGGAAATTTTTCAAGGCCACGAATATTTTGAAAATTATCCCGAGCCGCAGGCGAGGAAAAATTTTCTTAAAATATTCGTGGCCAAATAAAATATCCCGGAATAATTTAAGCGCGTGTGGTATTCGGTAAGAAAATTTTACACCAAGTTTGGGTTAAATAATATTCTTTTAAATTAATATTTGTAACTTTAACACGTGCTTTAAAATTTTACTATAAAATAAATATTTTCCATTTTACCAATTGTAGTTGCAAATATATGTAATTTTAGAGCTTATCATTGTTTATTCTTTTATATTATATATACCTTATATTACTATAGTTTGTAAAAATAGTTTATTTTAATTTTTCTAGACCCATACCTTGCTTTCGTTTGCTCTTCACTTATGTATAGTACTTCAGTCTTATTATATTCTTTTACTAACTGTAGTTGTATAAAATTGTCATTTAGGGTCTTAAAACCTTACATTACTTTTATATTATGTTATGTCTGAAATACTACAACTGGTACAAAAAACATTTTCTTTAATTATGTATGTGAATGACAGGCATAACGTTAAACCAAATTCAATGATTATGTCAAAAAATTTTTACTATAATTGGCTCCAGGGTACCTCGGGCAGGAGAAAAAAATTTCCGATAAATACTTGTATGGTCATGGTAATGCAACCAAAACTACACATTTCATTGGTCAAAAAACAGTGGTGTGGAATTTTAAACAATATTTTTTGTTCTACAAAGATAATAGAAAACATACTAAGAAATTTGTTATAAGTAGTCGTTCTGTATACCCTAACCGTTTTTAAGATATTTAAAAATATCTTAATTAAGAGGAAAACTTTGATACTCCGTTTTTCTATCAACTTTTCAACTAAGCCAAATTGGGTTAGATCGTTGTATTCAAAGTCGATTGATGAGATAAGGTCACGACATTCGCCATATTGGCTAGCGCGGCTATGACGTCAAGTCGGGCCATTTTCGGCCTTTTGATTTTAAGCAGATCAGTGGCGTAGAATTAAGGAGAAAACAAAAAAGAACTGTATGTTGTAAACAAAATTTATTGGATTATTTTATTAGGTATAACCTAAAACAAAAACATAAATGTGGTTTAAATATTGAAACTTAAAAATTATCAAAGTGACGACAGGACGATGAGGTACCTGGCAGAGCAAAACATTTTCCATGGTTCCGTAAGTCAAAAACCATTTTAAAAACTTTGTATACAGGGTGTCCGCTAATGAATGGTACACAGAAAAACCACAGATTCCTTATGCCAAAATATTAAGATTTAACCAAACATACCTAATATCCAAAAGTTTATAATAAGGAAGATACGGGGGTGTCATAGTAAAAAGAAAAAGTAAATTTTTTTCGATAATTGTTCCCCCTTTTTTAAATATCTTAATAAAACGGTATCTTAGGGTTTTTAAACATTAGCTTTTCAGATCGAATATTAATTTTTGTATGTAGACTAGAGGGCAATGTGTACACTATTTAAAATTCTCTAAAACTACCCAATTTTTTGTTACTATTCTGTATGTATGTAAACTAGCAAGCTTCTCTATGCTTTCTGCACAAAAAAGGTATACTTAGTAAGATTCGGTCTTGACAACCGTTTTTGAGGTATTCACGTTCAGTGCACCTGAAAGTACGTACCTTCAATAACATCGTATTAGCTATTACAACTGCTCAGATATAAATAGCTGATAGCTTAAAACTCCTGGATATCGAGTTTTATTAAAATGTTTAAAACATATCAGAAATTTTTGAAACGCATGAATAAAAAACATTTATATCCCTTTAACACCCCGTATCTTCCTTATTAATAACTTTTGGATAGAGGTATGTTTTTTTACATCGTAAATGGGTATTTTCGCATAAGAAATCTGTGGTTTTTCTGTGTACCATTAATTAGTGGACACTCATCAGTATCATATGCATATAAAAACACGAATGACTGAAAACTATTCGACTAACACTATCAAAATCTCTAAAATAAAACGAGTTCGAACCAATCATATGTGAAGTCTCTAAACTAACCAAAAACATTAACAACTGGAAATCCTTGCAAAATATACAACCAAAATGAAAATGGCAAATTTCCACAGTTTTTACCAAACAAAGCTTCGACAAGGCACGACTCTGTCATCAGCTGATAATGCTACCAACTTTGAACAGAACTGCCAACCGAAATCGTAATTCTCACACCCTCACATCCCTGACAAAAGCTATCACCGGTCTTGCTTATGTCTAAACCCCTTCTCATAAAGAAACTCTGGTTGTATTTTTGGCCCAAGAAATGTGTGGTAACATTAGGTTCGTTTTGTTTCTAAAATTTAGAACGGTTCGTGTTCAGTTCCAGTTATGCGCAGAACTATATGTGCATAAAGTTGAAGTTTCGAATCATCCCAGAACAGTTCAAACGATTCGAAAATCAAAACACGCTTAGGTATATTTTATATACCTTGTATTCGTATTTAATGACATTGTTTCAAAATACCTTTATCTTTTTGTTTGGTTCACTTACCATAACTCCACCAAAATCCATAATTAAAAACATAAACCACACAAAATCCAAAAAAACAATCTTTCAAAAATAGGGTTAAATATGTTGAAAAATAAAATGTAACGCGCAGACTCCATCAATTAATTCAGAATCAGTTCTTACAGTTCCTACTCAAGGGTTAGAACTGCTGTTACCGTTCTCGAATCGTCCAAAACTAGTTCACAAAATAAACCAAAACAGCAAGCATCCAATACGGAATCGGTTCTAAATGAACCAAAATACTTTATACCCGACTGCGCAGGCTCGAACTGTTCTAGAATCGTTTCAATCGGTAACCAAAACGAACCTATTGTGTGCAGACCTTTTAGAGACAGACACGCCGTATATGCAAAACTGAACAAGGAAAGCTAAAGAAACACCTATCAGCGTTAATTATAATAAAATTCATGGTTGTTGGCCCTTCCTCAGTCCTGGGCATTAACTTTTTCTGTGTGTTTTAAGTTAGTCTAAGTAGTTTTTGAAATACAGAGTCAACACATAAACAGACAAAGAAAAAGTACGATTTATGGAACCTTATTACTCCTAAAAGGTAAACATTTTAAAATTCTCAAAGTTCACCATCAACAAAATATTTCTTTATTATTTTATTTTTTCTATATTATTTAAAATCAAAAACCTCTTAGAACACTTAAAAGGGGAAAATATTTATGTGTATTTTTTAAAACAATATAAATGTTATTTATACAGAGAGTCCACCAACTTTTTCGACAAACTTTATAAGGGTGATTCTCCAATAAAAAATAGGAGTAAAACTTCATATAAACATCTGTTCTAAACGTTCTATCTTTGAAACTACAGGGTGTTAAAATTAAGGAAAAACAATAGGTTTTTACAATACAGATATTTTGGAATATTTGGGAGACGTCTTCTATGTGTTAAAGGACGTTTTTTGGCGTACAAGAAAACATATTTTTTATTAGTGTCGCCCGGAAAGGTTTTACTGCAAATATTATTTAGGAAAAAATGGTACGGCACTGCTTTTTCCTCAAAAGAAAAATATTATTTTGGATTCCCGTTAAGTTTAAAACAAATTGATATCTTGTTTTTTTTTTTTAATTTGATCTATGGTTTTCGCGTAAGAAAATAAAAATAATTTCCTCGGCATGCTCACATCGTTATTTATTTACTAAAATTGGTAGTCAAGTTAAGATTAGTTTGCTTTTCCGAGTATTACATGAATTAAAAATTAAAACACTGATGTATTGACCAATCTTTTGCGAAAAAAATAATTTTGATTTAAATTTTACGGAAAAAGGTACAACTAGAAGAAAAGTTATAATAAAAAAAGGATTTTTTTTTTTAAATTTTAAAATCCTGTAATTCCAAAAGTGGGACTTTTATGACATATATTCATATGAAGTTTTTTCTTATTTCATGATGAAGAATCACCCCTTAAAATTTGTCGGGAAAGCTTTTGCACACCCTATATAAATAACATATATATTGTTTAAACTATACAAATATTTTTTCCCGTCTAAGAAGTTTCTGATTATAAACAATAAAAAAACAAAATAGTTAAAAAAAAATATTGAAATCAAAGCTATTACTATTATCAATCATCAATTACTGACCACTGATCTCGATGGATTGCCAATGTTATAACCTGCGCGAAACAAAACTTACATTTCATGGGCGAAAAAACCGGTTTGTGAGAGGCCAGTTGAGGGTAAACGCACCCGGCGCCAAACAAACTATCCGCATTATAGGAAAGAATTTGTTGACGGCGTCCTGGTTTTCTGTTCGAAGTACGGTAGCTAATGAGCGTTACGGTCAGACCGCGGACGAAGGGTACGGGGTCCGGTGTTTGTATTTTGCCACAGCTTTTAAGTGCGCAAGTTCGTCCACCTGTGCATTTGTTTACTGCGCGAGGTCGTAAAAATCCTAAAAATGCTTCTTGCCACTGCGGATCTAAATGTAGGTTATCTATGTCACTGACTCGACTAAAAGAAATTGTTGCATTGCAACACAATTAATTGCCATAAGTTTTTAAAGCACCATTTTTCTTTGTCACAATAATTGCGATTCCTGTTGCTTGACATTACGAAAAATGAGACACAATTTAATGGAATTGGGTGTAGCGGTTGAAAATATAAGGTTTTAAAACTGAGATAGAACCTAATGACCGTATTATCCCGTACGCTTTATAATTAGGTTAAGTATTTTTAACTGGGAGATTTATTTATTAAACTTTTTAATGAGCTTTAGTTATTTCTTTTCTTTTTTAAATAAGTGTAAAGTCAGGAGAAAGAAAGATAAATGTCGGAAAAAATAAATTTAAGAAAACACGAATTTTGGGTTTGCAGTGAAATAGTTTTATGTAAGGAAATCATGACATTAAAATTAATTCTTAAGGTGGGAATCCTCAATTAAAGTTTCTTGTCTTTACTACAATACAGGGGAAAAATCGATAAAAACAAGACATGTCCAACCTGCTGAAAATCACTTTTGCATGAAATAAATTTAAAAAAATCCAATAGTATTTTTCTTTGGTATAGTACTGTTTTAAATTGATATTCACATTTTTTATCATTTGTTATAATTTTGATTTTTAATAATTATAATATCTATTTAACAGAACCTAACTAAATTACACTTGACTGTTGAGACAGGGGTTTACCTGATCGACTTTTTCAACTAAAAAGTAGAGAGAAAGTAAAACAGACGCTTACATAGTAAAACGTAAAGAAACACGTAATAAAACAATCAAAATTAAATCAAAAGTAGACATATCCAAAAGATATTAAATTTTTTTTATAAAAAACAAATAATGATGAAGATATTTATTTTGAAATACAGTGTGTCCCAGGATAGGTGTTACAAGAGGACAAATGGATCAAAAGTTTTGAAATTTTTTAAAATTTTTTGGAAAAACTAGTACATGGTCCAAAACTAATAAATACAAAAATTTACTCCGATTGGAAATATACAGGGCTGGTTATAACTAAAAATATGAAAAATGACGAAGAGTAAAGTACCTTAATTTTCAAAAATAGGAAAAAAATGTATGAGTGAATGTTCGGGAATTAAAAATTTTGGTTAAATGTAAAGTTAAAGAATTAAAGTAAAAAATTACAAGGCTGGCAATTTTTACATTACGCATTAACACTTTTTAAATTTCTTGGGGTATGTAGTCCTTTTAATAAAACTATATATAAAATTAGGTGGTACAATACAACAAGAAAAAATCGCTTACCTTAAAACATAGTACAACACAATTATTACATGTCAATTTACATCAAAACAATATCAAAACAAATCGCACAGTAAAATGTAAAAACGAAGAACAAACAACATCCTTTTATCGATGGTGGTATACATACACTGATACTACATCGATATAGGTATTGCATATTTTTTACCTTTTCAGATGTACTTAATATATTTAACGAATCTAGTAGTACTCTAGTAGGGATGCGGTCCTGCTTACGGCCTACGTTAAGTAAAACACTTTTTCATTTGTCAAGCTTTCGAGATATATTCAACTCTTCCTCAATACATCTACAATAATTTAAAAGAACAAAAAAACCATTAGTGGTTCTTAAGACTAAATTACATGATTCTACTCACCGAATCGGTTTTCTAATAGAAACAGGAAATTCTTATCTGAATCGGACTCATCTCCCGCTCACACAGACTATTTTAATGGTTGCTTAATTGTATTTGTTACTTTTGATGCGTAAAATTTTTCTTGTATTAATTTAGTTTTTCATTTTGTGGTATTATTGAAGAAAAAAACTTATATGACTTGAGAAAAAAGCGGTAAAAGGAACAATGTTTTTTTGATTTAAATTTTAAGGGAGACAGAAAAGCCTGTCATGTGTGAGAGAGAAAGCGAAGTCCTAGTACTATTGTGTTCTATTTCAAACCACATGCCACACCAACGTCAACCGGAGTCAACGGAAGAGTTGAATATATCTCGAAAGCTTGACAAATGAAAAAGTGTTTTACTTAACCTAGGCCGTAAACAGGACCGCATCCCCACTAAATTTAGGATATTTTTTCTTAACTAGCCGGTCACGACAACCCTCATTCTATATATATATATATATATTTAAAGTAATTAAATTTTCTTTTAAATTTTGCTTCCTCCCGCCCATTATTTAAGTTTTAATGCGTAATGTACAAAAATTTATGGCATTGCTGCAAGGCAATTGATAGAAATCGACAATTACAAAATTCTTTACTCTTATACATCAACCTCAAATTTTGACGTAAAATAAAATTCTCTACAAAATTTATTTATACAATTTTGTTCTATTTTTAAAAATAAAAGTAGGTATTTCCTGGGAATTTTTGATATTTTTAGTTATAACTCGCCCTGTATAATACCAATTGAATTAAAATTTTGTACTCATTAGTTTTAGACCATGCGACCAGTTTTCCCAAAATTTTGTTTCAAAATTTAAAAAATTTTGGTGCATTTGTTTGCTTGTAACACCTATTCACACTATTAACACACTGTATAGGCACACAAAGAGATATAATTTACCACATTTAAAATTTTAGTTCTAAAAATGTTAAATATTTATTGCGGTTGTCTTAAAATAATATTGGCCAGTGGATATGTCTTTTTTTTAGATAAAATAAACTTTTTTTTGCATAAGCATATTGTCAGCGAAGATGGATGCTATTGAAATTGAAATGACTTCAAACCTCGTTTTGAATAAAAAATATAAATTAACTTTTTCTAACTGACACTATCTGGCAAATCCAATTTTATATTTTTGAAGAGACTTTTATAAAAATATGTTGCTCAAATTTCACGCAAAAAACTGTCTGAGCAATTTATATCAAAAAGAGATATATTTTGTTATGAAACATATGGGTAACTTTTTTAGGTTGTCAGACTGTTAACATACAATTTGACAAAAACACATTACAATTGTACTTCTACAAATTTTATTATTTTTTCCTTTTACACCGACACCAAATTTGATCGTGGAACCCTGGAGAAAAATGACAGTACACTTCGTCAATTATAGCTTGATTTTAAAAATTCTTTTTTATTTGAAATAGTATAATAAGAACATTTTAAAAGCGCAAATTCGGTAGCCTTTGAAAATAATACAAAAAAAAGGCCGCCTGCAATCGGAATATTTTATACAAAGGCTCCGCTACCCTTTACACCCTTTACACTACCACGCGCCAATATACTATGGGATAGAAATCCATTATTTTGGCCAAAAAGCAACTTTGAAATTTTAATGGCTCATGCTGTGTATTTCAAAGTAGGTACTCCAAACTACATGTACGCAAAATTGTAAAAGGATATGACGACTTCTATTGGGGTAACAAGAAACTTGAAAATGTATTTTAAGTAAACATAAATATACAACATTTAATCTTCTTAGTTTATTATTACCCTTGATTATTAAAAAAGTAAAAGAGTTTAAATAATAAGATCTATTATTGTGTTTCCGATGCAGTCTCGCGAAGTCTCGCTACTTTTGTCAAAAGATTTTTTACCTTTTTCTTTATCAGTTTTTGTACTTACAATTGCCTTCCTACTTTTTGCTACTTCTGAGTGTAAGGACAAATACAAGATTTTTTATAATTTACAAGGTTTTCCATTTTAAAATTAAATATGTTTTGTCCTACACTGTATATCCTAAAAGATAAAAGCATTCTGATGAAAGATATGGATTCTACAGAATCTATCCAACAAAACAGTGTTATTATTTATTTTATACGTTAAAAAATAAAAAAGTTGAGAAGATGTATCTCTATTACGCTTCTAAGAATAATTTAAAATTATTTCTCAGATTTGGATGGTCATATTTCCGAAACATCAAATGTAGTATTTTTCTAAAGCATTTTAAAAGATTTTTTGATGGTGATATATTATTCAGGGTATTTCGTTTAAAAAAATCATACCTATTGTCGTACCCTGTATATCATATGAGATAATAATCATCGGATTACTGATTAGAATACTACCGAATTAACTAAACAAGCTGACATTTTAGTTTATTTTGTACAATAAAAAATAATAATGTTCGTGGGGTGTAAATTTATAATAACATATAATAAGTTTTAGGTTTCCAAAAAGCATTTGTAATAATTTATAATATTTTTTCCAGTAAAAAGCACCTCTTTTTAAGTTAGATTGGTAAGTTTCAGAATTTTGTTCAACAAAATTAATTTCTATCCCATAGTGCGATGACCACCTGCATCAACCGGCATATCATAAAAGAATTATACCAAAGGCGGCCGCGAAGACAAGCATGCCGATTTATTTGCTTTAAACTTTTTTGTGATTTTTTTCTTATCAAAGAGCACCGAATTTACATTTGTGTGTGTCACCCAATACAAACAATAAAGCTAAAATGTGAACTTGGCCGATTTGCACTCAGCGAAACGGCGTTTAATCCTTCAGTCGTTAAAAAAAAAATAGGTACAGACGTGTAAGTAAGTACAACGTACTATTGTACCTTTGTTACATATAGTACTGTATCAGTAATTGAGGTGAGGCCCTTTTTATTTTCTGGTATAAAAAAATATAAGTTTCGACACACAACTTTAGGCCTTTAATGGATACTTTTTTATCCAAGTTGTTTTTTTGGTCTTCAAAATATTTTGGGACACAAAAAACATACACTTTCCGCCATTCCCATATTTCTCTTTTCCGGGCTGCCCCGGAAACACCCCCAGATCGATGGCTAGTTACGCTTATGACTACGACACATAAGTATTAATTTGTATCATTAATATATTAAAATGTAGGTGATTAATAGAATTTTATTATGCATCATTAAAATATTATGTTTTGTAAGGTTTTTAAAGAAAACGGCAACTTTTGAAAAATGCTTTATCGGATAAGACATTTCAAAGAAAATTGCTCTGGCCAAGGTAGCACCAAACCATATATTTGCCATTGGGCTGTGTAAATATTTAAAATTTTTTTAGAAATAACAACAATGTAATTGGTCTATTTTATTTTTCTAAAAATTTTAGTCTTATGCCCATAATTTTATGATTTAAAATAATCTTAATGTTTAGAACTTATATTAAATCTTAGATATTAAGTTAAGTGGTTTAATTTATTTAATTATTTTAATATTATAGTAAAAAGTATCTTAATTGGTGGACGGCATTATCCACCCTGTGTGGGCGGCGTTATCCAACGTATCGGGCATCTCCGCCCAATGGTAGGGTCTTAAAAACGTAAATTTTTTTACCTGGAACAATTACTTATTCAATAATTAGGTATACCTTAATATAAACAATGGATTTGAGCACTTAACGCTGTTTTTAATAAAGACTTATATGTTACTGATACTTCACAATATTTAAATTTGGTTAGGTGGCCGGTGCTTCCCGGACTTCCCCCACTTACTATTAGATCTTATTCCTACCCTAATTGACCCATTTATTAAAAGGTTCAGTTGGTTTCCAGCTAAACTGGAACTAAAAACTGAACACGTGAAATAGTGTACATTTATGTAATATATGCACTTAAAATAAAAAGTTACTCAGTATGCCTGTAAAATATAATTTTCTCATTTGTTAATTGTTAATGTTTACATACAGTGCTTTTTAAAGTTCGGACCCCCTCCTAACTTTGAATTGTTTGGTATTTTGTCATTAAAATTTAAAGACTTTAGTAAGGTAACATAAACCAAATTTCAGGAAAGAAATGTCAAACTGAGCGTTGGGCGCCATTTTGAAAAACAAAATTAAATGGAAAAGGGGCCTTGTAGCACATCATTTTAAAGCTCATGACAAGTACTTTATAACCCCAGAATGTAAAGTCAATCCCTTTACCTACTATAAAATGGCGGTACTTTCAGAAATACCTAAATACCTGATTTGAATGGCCATATTTCCGAAACTTATAAAAAATGAAATATACTTAATGTGGTATTTTCTTAAAGGTCATTTAAATATCTTTCTAATGGGGATATAATGTACAGAGTGCATCAATAAAAAACATTTTTTACTACTCTGTATATTATCACGAATATCACCATTAAATCTTTAAAAGAACTTTAAAAAATATCATATAACGTATATCTTACTTTATTAGTTTTGGAAATATGGCTATCCAAATCAGGTATTTAGGTAGATTTCAAATAACCGCTATTTTGTAGTATATAACCCATATAACATTTTTTGCCGGCGTTGTACATTTAATTTACTGGCATTGCCAACACTCTTTAATGGCAAGGCATTGGCAAGAAGGTATCAAAAAGACGCGCAAGTGGGCAATTGGCCGTTATTAGGCCACGTGTTGCAGATAAAGTGATGGCATCCGTCATTAATAAGTTATTGGCAAAAAATGCGTTAAGATGATGGCATCCATCATTAATAAGTTATTGGCAAAAAGATAACAAAAAGACACGAAAGTGGGCAAATGCAGATACTCCCAAGCAGCAAGCTGACGTCTTATTGACGAAAATTGTCGCATATACTTTTTTTTAAAAGCTAAAATGATGCGATATTTTATTTGAAAATTAAAATAGGAAAAAACTCCTTGCTGCATGCAATTTCCTTGCAATGCAAAGTAGCATCTCTCGGAACACTGTCCAACTTGGAGATGCAGATTTTTACACTAGCCGAAGATATTTCTTTCAAAGCTAAGTGAGATCACCTACCGCAGACCGAATTATTTTTGTCTAATGGGTACGGTTTAGACGATAAAAAGCGAAGATATTGCAGAAACGTAGTAGTTTATTGTCCATTACGCCATCTATCGGTATGTCAAAAAAACTATTAATAAAAAATATTATATATATTTTATAGTTTTTTGACATACCGATAGATGGCGTAATGGACAATAAACTACTACGTTTCTGCAATATCTTCGCTTTATCGTCTAAACCGTACCCATTAGACAAAATAATTCGGTCTGCTTCTTATATATAATATTTTTTATTAACACGTCTTTAAAACTTTTAATAAAGTTTTAAACAAAATGTTTACAGCTCCTAACAGTCTACTTGAATATCTTGCCTTCTCGACTAGCCATCACCAATTAATCACACAACACACACTTATTAGGTAACGAATACATTTAATTATGTCTATTAAAAAACTCTTTTCTTTAAAAAAGAAACTAAAAAGCTAGCAAACCACGTAGAAAACAAATGCACAAAGCCGTCATCTTCGGTCGAAATTAACGTAGCTAATTTTACCATCATTTTATTTTTATTCTCTCCAAAATACATAATAAACATTTTGTTTGACCTAATTTCTATTTGCATGATTTTTAACAATAAAATGTTATGAAAAGGCCATTTTCTTTAAATTATGTAAAAAAACATAAAATAATGTTGTTTAGCTGCCATTATAAATAAAACAGATCAAAAAATTGCTTTAATGTTAGTTAAATACCAATGTTAATAATATTGTTTAAAAAGTATGAATATGCGTTGAAGGTTTGCCTTCAAAAATCCAATATTTATTTGCCAGCAACAAAAACGCGTGCTTTATTTAATCAGGATTGGTATGCCGCCATTTTTGTATGCTTGCCGGCAATTCGCCTGCATGTAAAATTTATTGGCAATTAAGTGTTTATTTAGGGTTGACTTTTTAATGCGTATAAGGTGTTGGCATAATATTGTCACCAATTGCCAATGCTTTACCATCAATGCCAATATGAAAAATGTACATTGCCGGCAAATAGTGTTTGCTGGGTAAAGGTATTGATTTTATATTCTAAGGTTATAAAGTACTCATCAGGAGCATTAAAATGATATACCACAAAACCCCCTTTCCATTATTTTTTTTTTAATGGCGCTCAATTTTGAGTTGACATTTATATCCGTCATTTCTTACCTAAAATTTGGTTTATGATGTCACCCTTAAGTCCCTAATTTTTTATGAAAAATACTAAATAATTCAAAAGTTAGGAGGTGGGATTCTGACTTTAGAGAAGCACTGTATAAACTACAACAATTTTAATGTCTAATAAAGTTTGCAAAAATCTAATGGTAATTTTAATATTATTCCTCTGAGCTATCATACAGTCTCAATATCACAAATCCCATATCTGACACCATTATTTATTGTCCGTTCGTATCAAATAATTTGATTGATGATATAACGGCATTTACTACGCAAATTAATAGATTTATTAACACAAATCATTTTATTCCAAAATAACAGTATGCTATATCAGTGTATATGCTAACAAAGTGTTAACCTAGATGGTTGGATTTAAAACACTAATTATAATGGAAGCTTTCTTTTAGGTGAGTATTTGTCAAATAAATCATTTATATTTTTTAACATGCTTTTTAACACGCTTTTAATAACTTGGGTTGTAACTATCAATCTGGCTATGTAACGGAATCTTTGAGCCTAATTTTAACCAACTTCCAGTTATTCGATTTCTTTGAAACTTTGCACACGTATTAAGGAAACATGACAATGCAATAATCTGCAAACAGTATCCCGTTATCTTGTTTTTGATCGCCAGGAAAAAAAAATCCATTATATTATAAAAACAACACCTAGGTTGCCATCTGTTGGCAACATTTCAAACTTTGCTATTAAATGAAGAAGAAATTTTTTAGTGAGTTGCAATCTGTTGGAAAAATTTTAAAATTTGCTACTCTTGTTCATTAAAAAAATTTTCGCCATTTTGTCAAGAGTAGCAAAAACTAAAAAATGAAAAATAATTAATAGTTTAAAAAACTAAAAAAACACGCTTTTATATGCAACCGAACTAAAAATTAGAAAATAATTTTTCATTAAAAAAAATATTGTCATTTCATAGTAAAAAGCGTGGGGTGCATTTTACTATTTTTTCATAACTTTTCCATCATAGATATTTGCAAATATAATAATTATAACATTTAATATATTAAGCACCCCACGCTTTTTACTATGAAATGACAATATTTTTTTAATGAAAAATTATTTTCTAATTTTTAGTTCGGTTGCATATAAAAGCGTGTTTTTTGGTTTTTTAAACTATTAATTATATTAACTTGGGTTGTAACTATCTATCTATGTAACGGAATCTTTAAGCCTAATTTTTACCAACTTCCAGCGATTCGATTTCTTTGAAACTTTGCACACGTATCAAGGACCCATGACAATGCAATAATCTGCAAACAGTATCCCGTTATCCTGATTAGGACCGTCAGGATAAATAAATTCCTTTACAGATCCTCTGTGTCTCTTGACAAAATGACAAAATGGCGAAGGAATTTTTTAGTGAATAAACTCGAGCATTTAACTAATTGATATATCGAACTAAAAAATGATAAATAAATAATAGTTTAAAAAAACTAAAAAACACGCTTTTATATGCAACCGAACTAAAAATTAGAAAATAATTTTTCATTACAGAGAGTTTGTCACTTCAGAGTAAAAAGCGTGGTCTGCATTTTACTATTTTTTTCATAACTTTTCCCTCATAGATATTGGCAAATAGAATAATTATAACATTTAATATATTAAGCACCCCACGCTTTTTACTCTGAAGTGACAAACTCTTTGTAATGAAAAATTATTTTCTAATTTTTAGTTCGGTTGCATATAAAAGCGTGTTTTTTAGTTTTTTTAAACTATTATTTATTCTGTTGATTTCAGTGCGATGGGCTTCATCTCATATGAGGATTTTAAGTTTTAAATGCAAATTTCCTGTCTGTTTTTTTTGTAAATCGCAAAATAAATTCGCGTATTGAGATCACCAACCGCCGACCGGTTTCGAACTGTTTGGTTCTCTAGCGTATTATCCATTCTGCCTTCTGCACTGGCATACACGGTGATTCAAAAATCGATCACGAAACTTAAGGGGGGATTCTACTTGACAAAATAAGGGTAGAGCTTCATATAATTTTTTTCAAAATGTCATTCGTTTTCGAGTTACAAGCCGTCAAAGTTCAAGTTTTTATTTTTTGTTTTTTGAATTGCCTGCTTACAGAAAAACCGATTTGTCTAATATTTGAAAGATGGCTAAGTCGTCTGCTTTTCATCAATTTAGTAACAATTCACATTTATTGTGTGCCGCTAGAGGGCACTTAACCTACATTGCCAATTGTTTTCTTGTCATAATTGTTTAGTGTTGACAGCTACAGTAGTTTTTGGCATGTTTTCTAAAAGACTGATAGCAGGCCATTCAAAAGGTGCTCTTGATTTACCTCGCTAAATCCAACGGTTTAGACGTAAATCACCCTTGAAAATAAGGTGGTAAATTTACTTTTCTCATTTCATTACCACCAACTACCAAGTAAATAGCTATCAAATTATACTAAAGCTGTCAGTGTAAAATAAAATACGCCTTTTAAACTATTTTTTTATAATGTCGCCTAACTTGATGAAAAATTCCTGGTGTTTCCTTAATAATTTGGCACTTTTCGATTATCCTAAAGCGAAGATCCTCGACGTTGATTACTGGAGTATCGTACACCAAATGTATCAAACGACCCCTAAAAAAATTCATAGGATTAAGGTCTGGTGACCTCGCTGCCCACGTCACCTGGGCGGTTGAAATGGGTAAACTCAAATGTTGCTGTAAAATGTAAAGAAATTAGGAACTGAGGGCAACTTTATTCTTTTTAGGTTATAAAGTCTATCATCATGACCCACTATGCGAAATTCAATTTTAAACTTAAAAACAATTAATTTGGGTCTAAAAATATCAAATAAATATTAAGTATTATATATTAAAAAAAAGGGTGTTCAATAGGAAAAGTTATATGGTTGATTTATATCTCGAAAACTATAAAATTTTACAATAATCTAACTACACCACCACATCCTTCGTAAAAATGTCTAATAACATCAGTTTTCATTTTAATTGTGAGTTACAATATAATTAGGGTTCTAAAATGGGAAAAAATGCCATGTATGTCAAATCGAAGAGGGTCATCAAAATTATTTAGTGTCATCTTTCGTTACATCAAAAGTTACAACATGTCGTGAAAACCGCAAATCTCTATCTCTAATAATAACCAAGATAACCTGCAATTGCAACGAAATCCGGACAACCTGTGTACTGGGGATTTTAAATTTAACACCCAACCCTATTTTTTATATTGAAATTAATTTTGTATAAGGGAGAGCGCACACCAAAGTGGCATGGCAAGTAGCAAGTAGTACGCGTCTAGCATGTTACTTCAAATTGATCCAATGCAAACAGATGAATCAGCGAACATCTTAGTGGCGATGGCATGGCACGCTGCATGCGGCATTACTTTGGTGTGCGCTGCTTCATTTCTTTTCATTGGTTCTAATTGAAGCACCATACTAAATGCGTACTACTTGCTACTTGCCACGCCAATTAAGTGTGTATTCTGCCTAAGAGATTTAGTATTATGTGATATGCAACGTGCCCTTAAGGGTCTTTATAGTGGCACTTTAAATATCATGGCAAATTAACATGTTATTAGTTTAAAAAACTGTGTTAACATCATTATTCCTTATTTAAATAAAAACCACGAACTCATATTCTGTGGCAAAGAAAAATAAATAAAAGGTAACACTATCTTTTAATGTAAATCTAAGATTTATAGTAAAAAATATACTTAACTTCGTTTTTAGTTTAAATATTGTATTTAAGGTGCCGATGCCGCTATTAAGTATTTGCTTTTTAATATAGCAAAATAAAACGAATAAAAAAAGAGTAAAAAACCAAACTTACGTTATATTTAAAAACCATATTATTTGACCAACAATCTCCATGTATAATACACTTATATTGTCCCCTATAGTAATTACTAGTTTTCTTTAATTGTTCATTTATATCTTCAAATTTAAATTGGTTAAAAGATGCAAACCCACTAATTACGTTGGTTTTTATGGATTCCAACGTTTTATTTGTTACTTCAGTGTTATCGAAAATATCGACAAAGTATTTTGTGATCTTATTGTATTCATTTGGGCATTGGTCTTTAAATGCAAACGACAATGCATGAAATTGGCCAAACGTCTCAAATATAAGGTTTAAATGCTCTTCATCAAAATAGCTTTTCTTATCAAATAGATTATAGCTTAGTTCCTTAAGGTTTTCCATTGCTATATATTCTTCATTACATTCAAGGCTACCACAAAAGTATTTTGGAATTTTAATAAATTGCTTTTGGGTACATCTATCTTTTGAAAATTTTCTAGTGTAGGGAATATTTTTGCATAAGCATTATTTTCATTTTTAAATGGTCTTTGATATTCTTGGGAGGTTGTTTTATTTTCAGGAATTACTTTAATAATAACAGATGTTACTTCTTCGTTGAGTTTATTTCTAATATCACCTGTATAAATATCTGAAAGAAATCCTTCTGTAATCATGGAATTTTTGTTAGTAAAAGTTCGTAACATTTAATATTTAACATTTTTGCGACCAAAATTAAAATATCGGTTAACTTTTTTACTTTGTTTCCTGTTTCTTCCATTTTAAACACTTTTTTTTATCCGAGCAAATAAAAATATTTTAACACTTTTATTTAACTTGATTAAATTTAAATTATTAAAACAGTTTAGTTTTTTTAACCCGACAAATTTATGATAAAATTCTACCAACCTTGTTTATAAATATGAGTCGACACTCATCTAGCAAAAATGCTTATCCTTATCTACTCAATATTTTGTGTGGTAAACCATTTAAATTTACTTGTAGGCAACCAGTGGCGTATACTATAAGTTTATTATAATTATGTGAAAAAATTGTATATACTAGGTCCGGAAATGTAACTTTTCTTAAGATATTTAAAAAGAAATTGAGTTTTTGAATAATATCCCAAATAGACAAATTTTAATGAATTTTGGCAGTAATATTTATAGGGTTCAGAAGCTAATTTAACCTTTATTAAACTAATATATCTGACAAAAAAAAGTTCAACACTGAGTCTTGTGCAATTTTATTCTTGTAAAGCAAGTAATATTTTTAGTTTTAAACTTCGTTTTAATCATTTCTTATATAGGGTGTTCGGAATGGTATGGTCTTAAATGATAAGGTTGATAAAGTGAGTCAAAATAATGTTGGTACTTCAATTAGAAAAAGAATTCTGTCGCGCTTCGTTGGGAAGTTATTAATCACCAGAGGGTAAAATTAAAGAAAAACCCATTTCAATTATAACTAGGTAGGTAAACGAGTGTTCAGTAAGCCGGTTTTACACAGGGCGAGGCGATTCTTTTAAATTGATAGATGTATTTTTGAGGAAGGTGTCATTTTAATATTTTACTTTGACCGTTTGATTAGTAGTACAAGATATCGATTTAAATAAGGTACAGTGCGTCCAATTTAACTTGTCATACATTTTAAATGCCTATAACTTTTTAATTCCTACTTTAAAAAAATGATGCAAAAATCTACTTGTACAGTGAATTATCAAGTTTTTTTTTCTGTTATGAAGATTGCACCAAAAATTTTATTAACACACCCTGCATATTATACCACCACCAAAAAGATCTTTTAAGGAGCTTTGCAAAAAATATCACATTCGTATACATCTATCTTTAATTGTAAGGTTTCGGAAATATGACCATTTGAAATCTAAAAAAATATTAAATTTAATTTTCACTGCACCTACCTACAGGACTAAGCTTAGACTGTAGATGTAATGGAAATTATATCTATTGTTTTGAATTTAAATGGTCATATTTCAGAAACTATTAAAAGAATATCAAATAAAAGTATTTTTGTAAAGACCTTAAAAGACCTTCTAATGGTGGTATAATATACGAGTATCAACAATTAAGTATTTTATGTCAATATATTCTTTTAATAAAATTAATTTGTGTAATATTTATAACAGAAAAAAATTAATAATTCACATAAAAAGTTGGTTTTGAATTATTTTTGGGTTAAGGACTAAAAAAGCATAGGCATTTAAAATGTAGACAAGAGAAGATTGGACACTTTTGTAAAAAAGTTGAAGGAATTTAAACAGTCAAAGCAAAATGTTAAACTTCTCACCTTTGTCAAAAGTGTGCCTACATACATAAAATTTAAAAAAAATATGTCTCACTCTGTATAATCGCGAGTTACTGAACGGCCGTTTACCTACGAAAAAAGCATTGAAGGTCATTAAGTTGCTCAAATATCATTGGTACTGTCTACTGTGGACACACTGAAAGCAGCAGCGACTGGTGATGGCCAATTTGGCGGGACAGCCCGCACCACCAGGTAAAAACTATTGTATAAAATTTTATTTAGGATTTTTATTAATTATTTTTATTTTAAGTGATAATAATGTTAAATAGTATAAAAAAATAACGGGTTAAAGTGAGTTTAACAGACTGTAATAATCAACAATTAAAAAAAAGTAAATCTAACAATGATGCGGTTTGTGCCCACCAAAATGGCCATCACCAGACGCTGCTGTTAAAAGATATAATTACACATTTTTAGTTTCTAACTTTAAAGTTAATAATTCCTTAATGAAGCGCGATAGAACTTTTTTTTTAAATAAAGGGGTGGCATTATATTTGACTCACGTCTACCACTTCATTATTTAGGGGACTATATATTTTCGGATACCCTGTATATCTCACTCCAACCAACCTGGTTTGATTTTAACGAGACAATTTCAGCTGCTTGAAGAGCCATACTTCAATGATTGCCTTAATAATTCTTCATAAAGTAAGTAAAGTTGGATCATATTTTATAATAGGCCTCTAAAACTGGTCCTTGAGCTTAAGCCAGCCAGCTTTTTGTTAAGGTTTTAAAAATCCAAAATATACCAATACATACAATATAAAGCTTCGAAGATAATGAATATTTAAAAATGAAAAGCTGATCACGTGTAACTTTCAATGATAACCATCATTTAACTGTTATCCATTTTGTTTGCTGATCAGGTCTCGATGCCATACTCATTTCCGCATGCAACACAAGAAATTTGGCAAAAGCGAGAAACCCTCGCCTCACACCCCGCCGGATGCGCACGGACAAAGCGTTAAGGAAGTATGTGAGCCTCTTGAGTTTTCCGGACTTTCCGAATCACTTAACGTGTGAGAGGTCTTGCTAAGGTCCAGTAGGCGCTCAAGTCTCGGCACGCCAACGGTTCGATCAAATAGTTTACTTTGCTTTTAAGTGTGCGACCTTGAATAACATTCGCTTAAATAGCATGTTTACATTCTTTGACCGGTCCGTGCATGTACCGAAAGATTTCATACCCTTAGATAGGGCGTAAGTCTCAATTATCGAGTTGCCTGGCTTCCTGGCTTATGCTAATGAATAAGGGCAAGCGTCAATGCACCGAGCCCGGATTCACAATGATAGGAAAATGTTGCAGATAATTGAAAAATGTAGCATTTTTATGCACCCAAATAAAAAGCTTATCAACCCCAGTCTATGTTTTATGTATGTACAGGTATTCACACCCTGGGAATTTATGGTAAGTGCAACTATAACAAAATGGTACACTATTTTAGTTAGAGATAATTAATTATTTTAAATAAAAAAGAACAGAAGACAAATATTGGACTAATAACGGAAAATGGTGGTTGCCAATTTTTTTGTCAGAAACAGTTTGTATTATTAATTTAACCATAATTTAACTCCAACTACAAAATATCACAACAACCACGCCTATAGAAGCGTAAGCTGGATATATAAAACATTAGGATAACTTGTTGTTTAGTTTTTAAAGAACAAAATTTAGCTAGTTCGTAAGAAAATAGCTACGACTTTTTTAATATTATTTGAAATTATTTACGCCAAATTAACGTTCTTTGTTTATTGAAAAAAATTATTATATCCCTGCGTGGCCAGATGAGTTACTTTTGCTCTCATTATTAGTGCCATTACTGTCTTTTAGCACACCTCCAGGGTTTATGCGTATGCCAAGAAACACCTAGAGTAATCTCCCTCGTCTCAAACAGATTTTCATTCGCTTGGCATAGCAGGTAAAACTGTTGGCCTTTAGGTAAAGCGTTTCATCTGTAACCAGCGTCTCATACTACTGTGCAATTTTATTAAATACAAAGTAGCTCATACTTCTCCCGGCCGTGGCAGCTCGTTGTATAAGTGTGCGACTCTGGGTCGAGCTTGCCAGACATTCACTTCGCTTGCTCAAATGAAATCTCGATAATCAATATTTTTGGGAAAGAGGCATTATAATTGTTGGTGGACTCTTAATCCACTCGTCTCACTTCCTCGTACGCCAATAATTATCACCACCCATAACGTCATTACTGCCTTTTTCAAGAAAGTGCCTCGCTCAATGTTAAATAAAATTTGTAATTCTGCCACCGTAGTAAAAACAGAGACTTTGTGTATAATTTTCCATAATTCGAAAGTCGTGGCCCGCAAAGACGTATTACAATAGCTATCATATTAGTACCGGACGTTGGAAAATGCTTTACACTTAGGGGCATGGTCAATCCGGGCCACAAAATTACTGTAATCCCTGGCGCATGCACCAGCACCTCTGCTAGAGTGGGCGCAGCTTCTTTCACAAAAACAAAGGACGTCAGTTACTTGTCTATAATATCAAATTATGTATAAGAGGTAAATGTTGTGTAAAACTCTAAAGAAATCGGGCCAGAATACTCGAAAAGTAGATTCCGGAAATTCTTTTTTGAAATTCGGTAACATCATAAAAATGGGCGGGCAACATGCTCCAAATCTGGTGTTCTAGCATCTGTCACACAGCATCAACAATCCCCTAATTTTTTAATGACTGTCACCTCCACTAATATTTTTACTTTTTGAGATTTCGTTTAAAATTCCTCAAAATCTGTGAAGCCAGAATTTTAAAAATTAAGGCTCAGCAAAGAATTTTTTAGTCTTAAAGTCCATAGTGTCGACAGGCCAGATTGAAGCAGCAGTCCACGTTATCGGGCAACACTGAGTCAAAGAATTTATCAATGTGTAACAAAATAAAGCTCTTTCTGATTAAATATAGCAAGCCTGGTTCCTTTTAAAAAACATCATAAGTAGGACTTGTGCCGTTCTTTCAACACTAACTTTGGAAGACAATACCCACCGCCAGAGGAAAGGCACATTTCGTCAAACAACTGTGCCGTACATCACTTAATACAAAATCACACTGTCTGCGGTGCCGTCTTCTGTGCCCTCGATAGTCGATATTGCTTTTTAAAAGTAAAACAATAAGCTTCCTTCCCACTGCTCGGACGGCATACCAGCAACAGAATGTGCTCCAGAATCTCTACCGAATCTTTAATCTCAGCTTTCTGAAATTTCTTTGTAATAGGTGTGTGTATCTTTCCGAGAAGCTGGCAGCTGCACGTGTTCACCTATTCTCAAGAAAAGCGACTAAATCAGCTCATTCACCAGCAGACCGCCTCGGCTTCAGTTCTCAGCACGGGAAAATTACATTCACCAGTTCTTGCTACCATAATAAAATTTTCAGTAATCTATCAGGTATTTCCTCGCCACAAAGATCTACAGCAGATTTTTTTTCTCGTACAGAATAGTCTCCTGACAAATTAGATCAGCCGTTTCTGAGCAAATGAATCTCAAAAGCTGAGTCTGAGATGTCAACTTCCTCTAAGGGTGTCTTTCATCATCCACTGTACTGATTCCTCTGCTATCTACTCTCCGATGTTCCTGATGCAGCGTCAGTTACTGTGGACGGTCATCGCTCACCAGTAACAGCGCCTTCGTAGGCCTCGCCCTGGCACCAACATTCTGTTTCTCTTCTCTCATCAATCCCATCTTCTTCGTCTCACTGAATTCTGATCAGAAATGCTGAGAACTTGAGAAATTCTTCGGCCTCAGCAGGTTCCTAAACCCATCACTCAAACTGATTGAAGGAAGGGCCGCAGATATCTTTCGGCAGGATCTTTACCTCTAATATTAATATGCCGTAAATCTCGTCCATTTAATGCAAAACATTGTGTCATACAGAAAGAAGCATCCCTCTGCCTTGTGCGAGCGGCCAGCCCTTAGCTATGTCACATTATGGGTCTAACTGGCATAAACACAGACTGTATCTGGCAGTCGGCAGTTGTTGGATTCTGAGTTGTATTCCGCTTCTAATTTACACAATTTCATATGTACTAGCCCGACCTCCCTGGAATATTGTTTCACCCCAGCATGAGTGCAGTTCAACACCTGATTATCTGTTATGGTTATTCGTTCATTAATGATATTTCACTCAGAAAAGCAGTTATCGTCATCATGACGTTTCTGCAATTATTATTTCGCCTAAAGAATTGACCAGTAGCAGTCTCACCACGGTGCCGCCCTTCAACAGGAGAAATTGGGACCCCAGCAAGGCAGAGCTTGCTAGCGGTCTCAACTGATAGGCTCTCGAACCTCACTTGCCTCTGGGAGGACCGTAGTTCCGTGCCGCCCGCGGAAGTGTCTTCTTCCCTCAAATCTGCATGTCTCAGTGTCAACAAAACCCTTACCGCTTAAGAGCTGTCATTCCACGGCATGCCAGGTATTTAGTTTTTGTCGTCCAAAGATGTTAAAATTTAAACATACTTGTATATAATAAACCCAGTCGTTTTGACTTAGTTTCATCTATCAGGTTGACAGCAGTAAAGCTGTTACAGATATTTTTTAAAATTACTTACTGTGCCTGTAAGTTAATATTTTCAAAATAGTACACATACGTGAGATGTTAAAAATAACATAATAAATGTCTATACAAAAACTGTTAGAATAATTCTTAGTAATTCTCGAAGAACAAACATTTCATATAAGTACGGTGAAGGCTCAGCCATAAAAGCCAGACTTGGTCGTCAAATATCTAGAAGTCAGTTCAAGATGGGCTAATAGACATTGTTGGAATAAAAGAATAACTCTCGATAATATTCGAAAACTATAATATTTAAGTAGAAGTTTCTACACAAACTTACCCTTATTTTTGTGTGTCTAATAGATAAGCGTAATAAATATATGGCCTTTTTATTTAAAGATTGACCTTTTAGGGTTTTCGGTATACTATGACAGTATCGTCTACATTATTTTGCCAAATAGTCAATACAGTTCAATAAACAAGATCTTTCTGCTCATTTTTTTCCTGCTTGCCCAGTTAATCGGTAGCAATGGCTTCGTAAACAGACATGTACTCAGGGCCAAGTCGGCGGGTCGAGGCAAGGCACACATACATGTATGTTGAACAGCTGGCGCAGTAGGTCTGCAACAAATAGGCAGGCCACAATACAAAGCTGGGACAGCAATAGTCCCACTTAAAGTTACAAAATTTTTAAATTTTTCTCTGTGCCATTTTCTCGAGAATGCGCAGCTCTTCGTGGGATCACCCCATCAGGGACAGCCTGGTCATATGAGCCAGGCTTAGTTAATGCTCACAAATTCTGTCACGTTTGGAGGTCGATGAATTGGCAATTTTTCGGTAAATAGTTTCGTATTTTCGGTGTTCACCGATAAAATATTTCAGGCATGCAAATAAAACATAGAGTGCCGTCGAAAATAAGGAAATTCGCGTACTTATGTGCTGACACTGTACGCAAACAACTTCTTGAAAGAGAACAGCGGTGGCGCACAGTTTTCAACAAGGATCAGTGCACCAGGTTCAATAAATGTTGATTTGTGGTGCACTCCAGAGCCACCAGCAAACGTTGACACGTTCCTCTAATTTGGACCAGCAGTATTGGTCGCTCTGTCAGGCTGGGTCACCCTGGGCAACGGTAATTTTAACGCCCAGGCCTATCGACAGCTTGACGTTGCGGGGACGTTTCCGACTCCATCTGTTGGCTGGTACAATATAAAATGACGTCGTCATGGAAAATCCCGCCGTTTCCAGAGACGAAACCACGGTCATCACGCATGACATACCACAGGTCACGATTGGCCAAAATATTGTCATCATCATCACTTTTATCTGTAATATATAGACGTGGAGCCTTTTCAACAGAGTTTTAAAGACAGCATGACGTTAGTCGGAAGGTCTTTTGGCGACTTAGGAAACATTTCCAACGTGTCATTTGTCGTCATCTTACTGAGGCTGACTTTGCCGACCAAAAATAATAGCCTGGGGAGCTGCCGCAGCCAGCAAATTAGACCACAAACAACACATTAAACACATCTGCTGGGATCGTTACTCCAAATTATTTTGCACCACGTTACTTTACATGCCTGCTGCAAATAGCCAACATTAATCTGGGCTTTGTCTCACCTGCTGCTACTTAGCATTAGTCAGCCATAAAAATAATTATTTAAAAGATGTCTAAGCGCCTCCCAAGTATTCTAAGCCAGCAGAGCCAATAATAAACTTCTCTTTTTTACAAATCAAATTGCTTAAATAGCAGCCATTGCTTTTCTAAAAACAACAATAAAAGCCAGCAGCACTCATTCCTGAGAATGTGCTTTTACAGTCTTCTTAAAACTGGTTTTTAAATTAATAAAAATAAAACAAAAAATATACTTTGTTCATAGTCACTTTAATTGAATATTTAGCGGACAGCTGTTTCGTAAATAACTACATTTTCAAACGTACTGATAAACTAAAATTATGTTACTTATATATAAACAGTAATACCTAATAAAAATATATTTTGTTTTATTTTATTAACTTAAAAACCAGTTTTAAAAGAGGCTGTAAAAGCATTCTCAGGGGTGGGTCCTTTTGGCTTTATTGTTGTTTTAGAAAAGCTTAGTGGCTGCTGTTTAAGCTAATTTGATTTGTAAAAGAAGTTTATTATTGGCTCTATAGACACTTTGAAGCTTAAATTGTTACTTGGGAGGTATAAAAAATATCCTTAGATCTTTAAATAATATTACATATTTGATATCTCTAAAGGGTGCTTTTAACTAGGTAAGTTAATAAAATTTAAATTGAATGTGCAGGCAGCGTTTTGATATTTACTTGATTTTATTTGTTAAGACAGAAGCGAAATATAAAGGGAACATGTGAAACAAAGCGTGGGTAATTAAGTTTACAATAAAAAATAATTTAGATAACTGATCAGTTGTAGATGTGTTTAATATTGTTGTGGCGGATTTTTTTCACTATATATTTCTGATTTATTTGTCAGACAAGATCATTTTGGTCATGACCTCAAGCTATACACATTAGATTAGATTAGCTTAAAGGTAAATTGTACATTTGCTGTACAGCCTTTATCCCAAGGAGCAAGCTGACGTCTTATTGACGTATCTTTTTATTAATTTTTGGTCAACAAAGTCGTCATAAGATGACGACAAAATGACGTTAAAATGACTTCCCTAAGTCATAGACAAAAGACCTTCCATTAATAACGTCATAATAACGTCTTTAAAATGACGAAAAAATTACGTCTATATATTTTTAAGATAAAGTGATGATGATGACAATATTTATTAAATAAAATAATATTTCTAATTATGGAGTAAACATAACTGATGTTGATAGGCTTTCAATACAGTCGGCGATGGATGGATGTGGTATGTCACGTGATGACAACAAAAATTATTGGTCTTATTTTTCTGTCATATGATATTCCGGTTGGATTTTGACACAAATCATATAATGTCACAAATTTTTTCTGGCGGGTTTTCTAAACATGACGACATTAGATTTTTATAAGCTAGTATAACCAACAAATGGAGTCGAATAGACGTCCCTTTAACGACGTCAAAAACACGTCAGTAAAATGACGTTAAAATTTTTTCCGATGACGTCTTACAACCAAAAGTGACCAAAAATGACTAAAAACGACGTCATAATGACGTCAGCTTGCTGCTTGGGTAGTACAATTCTCAAATCTAGAAGGCGATGGTGTCAAAAAAACAGTGACAGCCTTGAAACAAATTGTTTGCTGGTGGCTGCTGTCTATTTGGTTTTACCTAAATCAAACATTTGGTAATTTTGCAATTACATTTAATTGAATAATTTAAGATTCGCCCGTTAACATTTGTTGAAACTTGGTAGAAGGATTTTTATACTGATCTCTTCAAAAAGTTATTTTACATTATTTCTGTAAAATGTACAGGGGAGCCAATAATTAACCCCTTAAAATTTACACGGAATTTCCTATATTCCGCTCGGCAACGCACCACCCGGTATGTTTTATTTCATAGAATACCTGAAATATTTTTATCATTAAAACCTTAAAAAAATACAGAGCAAAAAAAATATTTACTTAAGAAAATTGCCAATTCGCCAAAATGCCTGCATTTCCCTCCCGGCGCCCATGGTACTACGTAATAAATTTTGTAATAAGTGACGTGCCCAAAATATTTTGTATCGTGCTATTGGTTCGCTAATCCCTGATATACAGGGTGTCCCACGAGGAACTGCTGCGACCGATTTCTCGAAGAGTAAGCTTAGGAAAATTTTAAAATTTTTGTAACATTTTAAAGTCGATGGAAGACATACAACTATATGTCAACTTTATTATTTTAAAGGAAACACCCTTATTTGTTTTTTAGATTCTGCGTAAAATGTTTAACATATTTTATGTATAATGTCCTATACCTTCGACCCACCGTTTTTGACTTATTTTTAATTTTATGTCATAATTGATGTTTGCAAGCCATTACATACCGATTAATATTTTCTAGACAAACAAGGAGAAAAAAATGGGCAAATATTTCTTGTTAAGAAAGATCTTGTTTGGTAGACTGTAATGATATTTTAACAAATAATAAATAGACGGTACTGGAAAATAATCGCAAAAATGGTATACCGAGAAAACCCCTAAAAGTCAATCTTTTTAAATAAAAAATCCATATATTTTATTACCTTATCCTATTAGACTTTAAAAATAAGGGTAAGTTTGTGTAAAAACTTCTACTTAAATATTTATAGTTTTCGAAATATTATCAAGTTAATATTTTTTATTCCAACAATGCTGTTAAGTACGTCGTTTAGTTTGGCTTCTAGATGGCCCTGACGACAAGATACAGCATGCAGCGTCAAGGCCAACTACACCATACTTATATAAATATTACATTGTTAATATTCCGAAAATTATAAATTATTACAAAAGGCATTCCTATACAAACTTACCCTTACTTTTAATGCTTAAAAAAATTCCCTATAAGGGTTTTTGTCGGTATAATTTATTATGATTATTTTTAACTATCCTGTATATGTTATATTTTGAAAATATTAATACAGGCTTTATTAAAAAAAAGTAATTTAAAAATATCTGTAACAGCTTGCAAACATTATTTTTGACATAAAATTTAAACTAAGTCAAAAACGGTAGTAGGTATAGGACATTATATATAAAATATGTTTAAATTTTTTTTTTTTTTTTTTTTTATCTTTGGACAAACCACGAAGGCTAAAAGCCTAAATACTAACGTACCGTGGGTGTCTTAAGCGAGGTAAGAAGGAGTTTGTTGACACGGGACTTAAATACTTGAAGATTTGGGGGAAGGAAAGACCTCCGCGGGCAGCAGGTTCCACAGTCTAGAAACTCTAGGGATAAAAGAACGAACAAAGTGAGAAGTTCGGGGCCTGTCCAGTTGGACCGTATAGGGATGCATACGCGCGGAACCACGAGTTTCTCTGTTGGGAACCGTGAGTGGAGGAACTATACTGGTCAATTCTTTAGAGCAGAAGCCATGGAAGTACCTATAAAAAGCGATAAATCGCCCACAGCCCGACGATGGGCAAGAGAGGGAAGCCTTTCTGTAAGTGAAATATCATTAATGAGACGAATAGCCCTTCTTTGAATAGAATCAAGAATGCTCAGGGTTGTTGGGGACGCCATGCCCCAGATATGAGAACAATATTCCAAGGGAGGTCGGATTTGGGACACATATAAAGTGTATAAATTAGAAGCGGAAAAATACTTTTAGCTCGAAAGAGAAATCCAAGCTTTTTGAAGCTGCCGTGGCTATAGATACAATGTGTTTATGCCAGTTAAGGTTACTTTCAAATGTGACGCCCACGAGATTGAAGGTGTCTTTGCTCTGTAGAACTTGGCCGCTCATAAGTAGAGGATGAGTATTTGATGACTCTTTTCGCGACAAGGAACATGACTGTGTTTTGGATGCATTAAAATGGACGAGATTTTTGGCGCCCCAATCCAATATTAAATTAAGATCCTGCGAAAGAGATATCTGCATCGCTCTGCGTTTATTTTCCAAGTCAGGTTTAGTGATGGGTTTAGGGACCTGAAAGCTGGAGTGAAGGGTACTATCGTCGGCGAAACTATGAATGGAATTAGTTGTGGACGAGAGAAGGTCGTTGATGTGAAGAAGAAACAATGTTGGTGCCAGAACTGAGCCCTGAGGCACTCCAGCATTTACTTGGTGAAAGCTTGAAGAATGGCCGTCCACAATAACTGATATACGTCGATCAGATAGATAACTAGAGAGTCAAGTACAGAGTTTAGTTGAAAGACCATAGGAGGGAAGTTTATTAAGAAGTGCGGCATGCCAGACCTGGTCAAAAGCTTTGGATATATCAAGAGCAACGATCTGGGACTAGACCTAGAAACTCAAGAGACTTATTCCAACAGTGTGATACGAAGGAAAGAAGATCTGCTGTAGATCTTTTGTGGCGAAATCCATACTGCCTGTCGTGCAAAATTTTGTGTTTTTCTAAGTACTTAAGAATTTGTGAATTAATTAATTTTTCCATTACTTTACAAAGAACTGAGAGAATTGAAATTGGTCTATAGTTAGATGGAAGCGATTTAGATCCTTTCTTGGGAATAGGTTGAACACGTGCAGCCTTCCAGCTCTCCGGAAAGACACCTGTGTCGTAAGAAATTCGAAAGAGCCGAGTTAAGATTGGTGCAAGTTCTGGAGCACATTTTTTTAAAACGATTGCTGGTATGCCGTCCAGCCCAGACGATTTTTTGGTGTTAAGGGAGGAAAGGATACGCTTAATGTGTTTTACTTTAAAAATAATATCGGGCATTTTATGAGGAACTGGGGCAACCGTTGGAATTGGATGATTTACGGGAGGGTCAAGGGTTGAATTGGCAGCAAATTGTTTGGCAAATAGTTCTGCCTTCCCTCTAGCAGTGGAAATAATTTCATCTTCCAAAGTTAGTGGTGGAAAAGAACTGGCACAAAAATTCCTACTTATGTTTTTCGCAAAGGACCAGAAGGATTTGCTGCCATTTGAGCAAGAAAGAACTTTGTTTTTGATACGATTGTCGAAGGAGTCTTTGGCTTCAGAAATTGTTTGATTGTAGTAGTTTCTTGCTTCAATGCTGGCCTGTCGGTTTTCTGGACTAGGATCCTGTAGAAAATTCTTGTGAGCCTGAACTTTTAAAATTCTGGCTTTTTCACAAGATTTTGAAATTTTAAGCAAAATCCTAAAAATAAATAATAATTAGGGTGAATTATTTAAAAATTAAGAAGTTGACATTAACTTGTGTAACCGAAAATACTAGAACTACCAAATTTTTTAGGTGTATGTTGCCCACCGATTTTATAATGTTACCAGATTTTCAAAAATTTCCAAAGTCTACTTTTCAAGAAATTGTTCGCAGCAGTTTCTTGTGGGACACCCTGTATTTACCTCTTATACATAATTTATTAATTATGATATAACGTGCTTGTTACTTGTTTTTATAATGAAAAAAAAATATATGTATACATCTTTTAAAGAAAATTATAGTACATGCATATAAGTTACAATAATTGTCTTAGTTATTATGCCTAAGTGTAAAACATTTCTTCGCCTACATCCAAGCACAATCCGGTACCCAATTAACCGTGCTAGATTGTATACGATCATATTACCACTGAATTACGACTCAGGTTATGGAGAAAATTGTACACGAAGTCTCTGTTTTGCACAGTGGCGTAAAATTTAAATTTTATTTAACATTGAGCAGAACACGAGAAAGAAACTTTCTTGAAAAAATTTTATGTGGCGTTATGGAGAATTACGGAAAAGTGTGATGAATTATTGAAACATTACGGGGAATTATAAGGCATTATTAATTAGTTAAAATTATAATAATTTATGTGTATTTTAAAATCAGGTATCGGGTTTGTATTTAATAAACAGGGTGAATCAGATGTCTGGCAAAGCTCATTTAAGGTCTGGTCACACATAGCCGCAACGAGCCCGCAGCCGAGAGGCATGCAGAGCAAAAAGTTTTGTATTTAATAAAATTGCAGTAGTATGAGACTGGTTTACTACGCTTTATATTACACCTAATCGTAAAATAAACCTTTACTATAAAGGTAACACAGTTTTACCTATACTACACTTAAAGTAAGTAGGAAAATCTGTTTTATTTGAGACAGGGAGATATATAGGGTGTTTCTTAACATATACGCATAAACTTGGAAAATTATTGCTAAAGACAAGTAATAACTAATAATGAAACAAAAGTTAGCAAAATATCTATTTTTACTTAGGGATATAATAATTTTTTTTAATAAAACAAAGAACGTCAATTTTGAGCGTAAATAATAACAAATAATGATAAAAAAAAGGTCGTAAACTATTTTTTGTTACGAACTAATCAGCTAAATTTTTTGTTCTTTGTAAAAACTAAACCAACAAACAAGTTATCTTAATGTTTTATATGCCAGCTAGTACGCTTCTATTAGGCGTGGTTGTTGTGAGTGTATTTTTACGTGATTGGAGTTAAAATTATGGATTAAAATTAATAATACCAAACTGTTTCTGACAAAAAAATTGGCAACCACCCTTATTTTCCGTTATTGGTCAATATTTGTCTTCACAATTGAAGTTCCTTTTTTTTATTTAAAATAATTAATTATCTCCCTAACTAAAAATAGTGTACCATTTTTTTTTGTTATAAGTAATTATTTGCACTTAGCCATAAATTCCCAAATTTGTGGGTATAGGTTAGGAATCACCCTGTACATACATAAAACAATAGATCCAGGTTGACAAAAATGCTTTTTATATTTTTGGGTGCATAAAGAGTGCTTCTGAATTTTTCCGAATTAATCTGCAACATTTTCCTTTATCATTGTGAATCCGGGCTCGGTGCGGTTATTTGTGGCCAGACCCTAACTGCCTTTATTCATTAGCATAAGCCGGAAGCCAGGCAACCGACGGACCGACGCTATCTAAGGGTATGAAGTCTTTCGGTACGCTCACGGACCGGTCAAATATTTAACATGCTATTTAAATGTTATTCAAGGTCATTAATTTTAAAAGCAAGTAAAATATTTGATCGAACCGTGAGCGTACCGAGACTTGAGCGCCTAATGTGCTTTGACCTTTATAAGACCTCTCACACGTTAAGGATTCGGAAAGTCGGAAAACTCAAAGGCTCCATAATTTTTAACACTTTGTCCGGCGTATCCGGCTTAGTGTGAAACGAGGGTTTCTCGTTATACCAAATTTCTTCTTTTGTATGCGGTAGTATTCTTTTGAGACCTGATCAGTAAACAAAATGATAACAGTTAAAATGATAATTATCATTGAAAGTTTTGTAATCAACTTCATTTTAAATATTCATTATCTTCAAGCTTATGTGTATGTATTGTACATTTTTGGATTTTTAAAATCTAACTTAAAGCATTTGATTTGGCCAAGACCAGTTTTAGAGGCCTATTAAAATGTCCAACTTTACTTACTTTATGAAGAATTATTATGGGGCAATATTGGAAGTATACGTTTCCACAATTAAATTATATTATTAAAATCAAATAGGTGGTTGGATGAGATATACAGGGTATCCGAAAATATATAGTCCTAAATAATAGGGGTGATAGTGTGAGTCAAAATAATGTTAGTACTTTATTTAAAAAAAAGTTTTATCACGCTTCATTAAGGAATTATTAACTTTTAAAGTAAGAATAAAAAAATGTGTAATTATATCTTTTAACAGCAGCGTCTGGTGATGGCCATTTTGGTGGGCACAAACCGCATCATTGTTAGATTTACTTTTTTTTAATTGTTGATTATTACAGTCTGTTAAATCACTTTAACCCGTTATTTTTATACTATTTAACATTTTATCACTTAAAATAAAAATAATTAATAAAAAGCCTAAATAAAATTTTATACAATAGTTTTTACCTATGGTGCGGGTTGTCCCGCCAAATTGGCCATCACCAGTCGCTGCTGCTTTCAATGTGTCCACAGTAGACAGTACCAATGATATTTGAGCAACTTAATGACCTTTAATGCTTTTTTTCGTAGGTAAACGGCCGTTCAGTAACTCGCGATTATACAGAGTGAGACATTTTTTTTAAATTTTATGTATGTAGGTACATACTTTTGACAAAGGTGAGAAATTTAACATTTTGCTTTGACCGTTTAAATTCCTTCAACTTTTTTACAAAAAGTGTCCAATCTCTCTTGTCTACATTTTAAATGCCTATGCTTTTTTAGTCCTTAACCCCAAAAATAATTCAAAAACCAACTTTTTATGTGAATTATTAAGTTTTTTTCTGTTATAAATATTACACAAATTAATTTTATTAAAAGAATATATTGACATAAAATACTTTTTTTTTTAATGGAATACCCTGTATATTATACCACCATTAAAAGGTCTTTTAAGGTCTTTACAAAAATACTTTATTTGATATCTTTTAATAGTTTCTGAAATATGACCTTTTAAATTCAAAACAATAATAGATATAATTTCCATTATATCTACAGTCTAAGCTTAGTCCTGTAGGTAGGTGCAGTGAAAATTAAATTTAATATTTTTTAGATTTAAATGGTCATATTTCCGAAACTCTTACAATGAAAGATAGATGTATCAAATGTGATATTTTTGCAAAGCTCCTTAAAAGATCTTTTTGGTGGTGGTATAATATGCAGGGTGTGTTAATAAAATTTTTTGGTGCAATCTTCATAACAGAAAAAAAACTTGATAATTCACTGTACAAGTAGATTTTTGCATCATTTTTTAAAGTAGGAATTAAAAAGTTATAGGCATTTAAAATGTAGACAAGTTAAATTGGACGCACTGTACCTTATTTAAATCGATATCTTGTACTACTAATCAAACGGTCAAAATAAAATATTAAAATGACACCTTCCTCAAAAATACATCTATCAATTTAAAAGAATCGCCTCGCCCTGTGTAAAACCGGCTTACTGAACACTCGTTTACCTACCTAGTTATAATTGAAATGGGTTTTTCTTTAATTTTACCTCTGGTGATTAATAACTTCCCAACAAAGCGCGACAGAATTTTTTTCAAATTGAAGTACCAACATTATTTTGACTCACTTTATCAACCTTATCATTTATGACCATACCATTCCGAACACCCTATATAAGAAATGATTAAAACAAGTTTAAAACTAAAAAATATTACTTGCTTTACAAGAATAAAAATTGCACAAGACTCAGTGGTGAACATTTTTTTTGTCAGTTAAATTAGTTTAATGAAGGTTAAATTAGCTTCTGAACCCTATAAATATTACTGCCAAAATTCATTAAAATTTGTCTATTTGGGATATTATTCAAAAACTTTTTTAAATATCTTAAGAAAAGTTAGATTTCCTGACCTAGTATATTCAATTTTTTTCACATAATTATAATAAACTTATAGTATACGCCACTGGTTGTCTACAAGTAAATTTAAATGGTTTACCACACAAAATATTGAGTAGATAAGGATAAGCATTTTTGCTAGATGAGTGTCGACTCATATTTATAAACAAGGTTGGTAGAATTTTATCATAAATTTGTCGGGTTAAAAAATTAAACCGTTTTAATAATTTAAATTTAATCAAGTTAAATAAAAGTGTTAAAATATTTTTATTTGCTCGGATAAAAAAAAAAGTGTTTAAAATGGAAGAAACAGGAAACAAAGTAAAAAAGTTAACCGATATTTTAATTTTGGTCGCAAAAATGTTAAATATTAAATGTTACGAACTTTTTACTAACAAAAATTCCATGATTACAGAAGGATTTCTTTCAGATATTTATACAGGTGATATTAGAAATAAACTCAACGAAGAAGTAACATCTGTTATTATTAAAGTAATTCCTGAAAATAAAACAACCTCCCAAGAATATCAAAGACCATTTAAAAATGAAAATAATGCTTATGCAAAAATATTCCCTACACTAGAAAATTTTCAAAAAGATAGATGTACCCAAAAGCAATTTATTAAAATTCCAAAATACTTTTGTGGTAGCCTTGAATGTAATGAAGAATATATAGCAATGGAAAACCTTAAGGAACTAAGCTATAATCTATTTGATAAGAAAAGCTATTTTGATGAAGAGCATTTAAACCTTATATTTGAGACGTTTGGCCAATTTCATGCATTGTCGTTTGCATTTAAAGACCAATGCCCAAATGAATACAATAAGATCACAAAATACTTTGTCGATATTTTCGATAACACTGAAGTAACAAATAAAACGTTGGAATCCATAAAAACCAACGTAATTAGTGGGTTTGCATCTTTTAACCAATTTAAATTTGAAGATATAAATGAACAATTAAAGAAAACTAGTAATTACTATAGGGGACAATATAAGTGTATTATACATGGAGATTGTTGGTCAAATAATATGGTTTTTAAATATAACGTAAGTTTGGTTTTTTACTCTTTTTTTTATTCGTTTTATTTTGCTATATTAAAAAGCAAATACTTAATAGCGGCATCGGCACCTTAAATACAATATTTAAACTAAAAACGAAGTTAAGTATATTTTTTACTATAAATCTTAGATTTACATTAAAAGATAGTGTTACCTTTTATTTATTTTTTCTTTGCCACAGAATATGAGTTCGTGGTTTTTATTTAAATAAGGAATAATGATGTTAACACAGTTTTTTAAACTAATAACATGTTAATTTGCCATGATATTTAAAGTGCCACTATAAAGACCCTTAAGGGCACGTTGCATATCACATAATACTAAATCTCTTAGGCAGAATACACACTTAATTGGCGTGGCAAGTAGCAAGTAGTACGCATTTAGTATGGTGCTTCAATTAGAACCAATGAAAAGAAATGAAGCAGCGCACACCAAAGTAATGCCGCATGCAGCGTGCCATGCCATCGCCACTAAGATGTTCGCTGATTCATCTGTTTGCATTGGATCAATTTGAAGTAACATGCTAGACGCGTACTACTTGCTACTTGCCATGCCACTTTGGTGTGCGCTCTCCTTATACAAAATTAATTTCAATATAAAAAAATAGGGTTGGGTGTTAAATTTAAAATCCCCAGTACACAGGTTGTCCGGATTTCGTTGCAATTGCAGGTTATCTTGGTTATTATTAGAGATAGAGATTTGCGGTTTTCACGACATGTTGTAACTTTTTGATGTAACGAAAGATGACACTAAATAATTTTGATGACCCTCTTCGATTTGACATACATGGCATTTTTTCCCATTTTAGAACCCAATTATATTGTAACTCACAATTAAAATGAAAACTGATGTTATTAGACATTTTTACGAAGGATGTGGTGGTGTAGTTAGATTATTGTAAAATTTTATAGTTTTCGAGATATAAATCAACCATATAACTTTTCCTATTGAACACCCTTTTTTTTAATATATAATACTTAATATTTATTTGATATTTTTAGACCCAAATTAATTGTTTTTAAGTTTAAAATTGAATTTCGCATAGTGGGTCATGATGATAGACTTTATAACCTAAAAAGAATAAAGTTAGCCCTCAGTTCATAATTTCTTTACATTTTACAGCAACATTTGAGTTTTACCCATTTCAACCGCCCAGCACCCCCATTTAGCTATCGGTTCTTAAAGTTTATTTACTTATTAAATAATTATTAAAAACTGAAAATTTTGAATCAGCGCCACAGTGTTTATACTTAAAACGGTGTCCAAAATCAGTATATGAGTAGTTCTAAGAAATTTACGAAAATCGTGTCTATGCTCAGTTTTATATACTAATAATGGTGTATCGTAGATTTAGTATTTTTTCATGAAAACCATACTACGAAAGCTGCTTGAGCCATACTTCATTTTAGCTTTTTAATCTTACAATAATAAATGGGAGGTAACGGAATATTTTAAATATCATTCCCTCATCGTGTGCCAAACCTAATATTTTAATAATATTATACTATTACCCTATTGTGTTCTATAAATTTGACTAGTTTTGATCAGTACTTATATTAAAAATAGTGCATTTAATAGTTTATACCCTTTTCATTAGGTACCAAGTAAGAAATTATTGGAAAATTAAATTTTTATCTGTGTCCCAAAAAAGAGAATCATTTCCTCATTTTTTACTAAAATCTGCATTATACTTTTGAAGCGGATAGTAAATTGCCGCGCTTATGAATTTTTTTGCAGATGGTAGCATTACTAATAAAGCCATACTATCATTAATGCAAGGCGCGAAGAGATGTATTGTTGTCCACAGGTTTCTAATTAAATATTTAAATGTTAAATTTTTATGTCTCATTTCCTCACATCATTTAAATAAAAAGTAATTATTTATAATAAACATTGTGATTTTTTACATGTTTTGAGGAGTGAAAATCTTGCCTCCAATTGGAAATTGATTTGAGGCTATGCTCGGAGCTCCATCACGCTGGAACCCGCTTTAGAAAAAAACCTAATTTCTTTAGCTAATTTATAACTACAAACGCTACTAATCATTGTAGTGAAGTTTATATGTTTGTAGTACCAATAATTACGCAGCTAACCTAATAAATGTTGTTCTAAGCCAGAAAAAAATAAAACTGCGTTAAAAATTTTGGAATACACTCAAAATTGATTGTAGTTTATTGTAGCGACGAAAAAAAAATCTTAATATCATATAAGTCAAAAAATATTTAAACATAACATAGCCCTGGGAAGACAAAACAATTGTTTAAAACCTTTTTATCTCATTTATAACTACAAACGCTACTAATGATTGTAGTAAAGTTTATTTTTTGTAGTACCAATAATTACGCAGCTAACCTAATAAATGTTGTTCTAAACCAGAAAAAAATAAAACTGCGTTAAAAATTTTGGAATACACTCAAAATTGATTGTAGTTTATTGTAGCGACGAAAAAAATCTTAATCTCATACAAGTCAAAAAATATTTAAACATAACATAGCCATGGGAAGACAAAACAATTGTACAAAAACTTTTTTATCTCATTTATAACTACAAACGCTACTAATGATTGTGGTAAAGTTTATTTTTTTGTAGTACCAATAATTACGCAGCTAACCTAATAAATGTTGTTCTAAGCCAGAAAAAAAAATAAAACTGCGTTAAAAATTTTGGAATACACTCAAAATTGATTGTAGTTTATTGTAGTGACGAAAAAAATCTTAATCCCATACAAGTCAAAAAATATTTAAACAGAACATAGCCATGGGAAGACAAAACAATTGCTCAAAACTTTTTTATCTCATTTATAACTACAAACACTACTAATGATTGTAGTAAAGTTTATTTTTTGTAGTACCAATAATTACGCAGCTAACCTAATAAATGTTGTTCTAAGCCAGAAAAAAAAATAAAACTGCGTTAAAAATTTGGGAATACACTCAAAATTGATTGTAGTTTATAGTCCAATTAAATAGAGCCTGAAATCACAATTTGGGGGAGTGAATGAATTTTTGACATAAGTTACTTTAAAGTGTCTACAAACAAAAAATATAAAAAAATTTCAACCCCTCGGGGAAGGATGGAAAAAATAAATAAAGTGTTTTCTTGCAATTACTTTCAAACGGTTGAAGCTCCAAAAAACAATCTTAACAAAAGTTGTAACACTAAAAATAATAAATTAAAATGGTCTCATTTTTTTCCCCAGATGACATTAGGGTTGCTTAAACTTAAGGGATGATAATTTCATTTAAAAAAATATATAACTGTTTAACAAATTCATGATTTTGCATTTATTTTTGACATAATTACCCTTAGAGAGTCTACAAACGAAGTGTAGAAGAGATTTTGTTTCAACCCCCGGAGAGGGGTTACAAAAATTAATGTGTTTTTGGAATTATTTTTAAATGGTGAGAGTTAGAGAAAAAAGTTTGTAACAAAAGCTATACAGCTAAAAATTCTACATCAAAATGGTCCTTATCATTTTTTCTCCAGATGACATTAGGGTGGCTTACTTAACTTTAGAGTGTCCAAAAACGAATTAAAGAAGATATTTTATTTCCACCCCTCTAGAAAGAGGCTAAAAAAGGTAATAATTGTGCTTTATTGGAATCATTTTAAAACGGTTGGAGAGAAAAAAAGTTCTTTAAAAAAAATGTAGAGCTAAAAATTCTACATTGAAATGGTCCCCATCATTTTTTCCTTTAATGACATAAGGGTGGATAAAACTTAAGGGATGATAATTTTAATTTAAAAAATTATAACTATTTAACAAATTCATGTATTTGCATTTTTTGACATAGTTAACTCTAAAGTGTCTATAAACAAAAAATAAATTTAATTTTGTTTTAACCCCCGCAAAGTGGTTGAAAAAAATAAGTTAAGTGTTTTTTGGAATAACTTTAAAACGGTTGGAGTAAGAGAAAAGAATTCTTTACAAAAGTTGTAAAACTAAAAAGTTACATCGAACTGGTTCTCATCATTTTTTTGCAGATGACATTAGGGTTGCTAACACTTAAGGGATGATAATTTTGTTTAAAAGAAATTATAACTATGTAACAAATTCATTTATTTGCATTTCTTTTTGGCATAATTAACTTTAGAGTGTCTTAAAGCGAAGTGTAGAAGATATTTTGTTTCAACCTCCCTGGAAAGGGGCTGAAAAAAAATAAAAAGTTGCTTTCTTGGAATTAATTTAAAACGGTAAAAAATGGTAGATTTTTATTAAATGGCTTAAAACAATGAAATTTTCGAACAACCAAAAAAAAGGGCTCTACCGCAAAACAAGTTAAAAAGTGTTTATGTTGTTAGTGTTTAGTGTAAGACGATTATTATTTAAATTCTTATTCTATTTTCTACTGCTGTATTATTAAAAAACTTAGTTTAGAATTAGTTAAACTCAACTGGGGGTTGAACCTACCCATTTAAAATATATTGCTGTCAAGTATATGCCTTCTTGACTTCATTTGTAGACACTTTTATGTTAATTATATACATATATATAAAAAAATAAAAATACATAAATTTTTTAAATAGTTACATATTTTTTTTTTTTTTTTTAATTATAATCCCTTAATGTAAAATTTTTAGCTATAAAACTTTTGTCAAAAACTTTATTCTCTAGCTCCAACCGTTTTAAAGTAATTTTAAGAAAACACTTTTTATTTTCTTTTTCAACCCCTTTTCGAGGGGTTATAACAAAATCTTTTTATACTTTATTTATAGCCACTTTAAAAAGTTAAGTATATCAAAAAAATTGCAAATACATACATGAATTTGTTAAATACTTATGATACTTTTTTTATAGTTACCCTAACATCACCTGGAGAAAAATTATGAGAGCCATTTCGATGAAACATTTTTAGCTCCACAACTTTGTAAAGAACTATTTTCTCACGTAAAGAACTTTTGCACTGTCGCCAATCGTTTTAAAA